>JAWQFJ010009279.1:0-12500 GCA_034096865.1 Theodoxus fluviatilis | reverse complement strand
CTAGCAGAAATTTACTTCCTCCACAACCCACCAGTGTCCAGCGGATATATTTGTTTGAGTGCGTGTTAATAGGATTTTTGGAAACCGAATCCATATTCCCGACAAACAATGCGGCGTGGATAGTTTCAGAGATGTTTTCGTTTCTTAAATCACCACGATGTGACGAGCAGCCAGCTGATACCGGCAACATTCAATGTTTTCAGTAATACATGTATAGGTTACTGTAATACTATCCATAGCAGGACACACTGATATATACCTTGCGCGTGCTCGCTAAACGAGAAAACAGTTGAGTGACGGCTTGCGTGGGCACTTTGGAGTCAATATATTTTGTCTAATAAAAAAGCGGGGAGTGCATTGACTTCTTACCACATTGTACAATACAATACACTACAATACAATACAACTTTATTTGTGCCACAACAGGCAAATCAAGTACACTTTATGACGTGACGAGTATCTATCATTTCTTTGACAAGACCTCACGAATACCTCTTTGTGACTAGCAGGGATGCCTGCATATCGATCTGGGCCATCAGTCCAAAGTAAGGGTTTGCCTGCAGAAAACTTATTTTGATTCCAGAATTACGGATCCTGAATGAGAAAATAGCGCTTAGTCGGAATGTAGGGCCTACACGGCATCGAACACAGCCCATGGACGCCGCCGTGCACCTGCAGCATATTCTGCTTGCCGTTGGAAATACACGTGGAATCGTGAAGCAGACTAAGAGGAGGAAGTAAATGTTCAGGTATACGAATGTCAATTTGTTTTTGCAAATTAAATGTGGAAATCAATGGACCTTATTCACGTGGCGGCCATGTTACTTTCAAAGCGAGGCCAGCACATGACGTGTTTTCAGATCACTCGTAAGCGTCATGGCATCTCCTCATCATCTTGTTCTCGGTCAGGAAATTTGTCGCTATAGTGCCTCCTATTTCGCTTGGAGACGTCGAGAAATGATTGGCGAAATATTCAGTACAGTGTATGATACACACTGCCATCGATTTTACATCTTCTCTTGTTGGAGCAATTGTGTAAACAGTACCGAATAAAGGGCACTGGTTACAAAGTGTTGTTCCGTCCTAAACTCATAACGTCACATGCAACCGCTTTCATAAGGAAAACTGCTCATTAAGTTGCACATAAAACAAAAAGAAGTTACGTGATTAAAGATAGAGAGACACATCTTGTCGCATGACATTGGCAGTATTTAGCTCGGAAGACAAGCTTTTCGATCATTGTAACGAAGCGATCAGTTGCGGAGAGCAGCAAATATGTTCGATACGGATTAGCGGTTTACAAGGTTCGAAGTAGATAAGCAATATCTTCAAAGTAGATAGAGTACTTTTTTGCAGCAACCGACGTCTTTTCCTGGTCACATAACTGCTACTTATGAGCAATTTTTCTCTATGCAGATGGATTCGTGTAAGTTTTTAAAAGGAATGCATCGCGTCTTCCAACAGGTTTCATAAGAGGCGAATAAGTAGGGACCTCGTAGCTTGACTTGTTAAAAAACAACATTCATGACTAATCGTAATGGTGGCCTTGCATTGTCTACAAAGGCTGACAAACAGTAAAAGCATACACGCCCTGGATTTTGGGCCGACATCGCGCCGAATCTTCTGTATCCATGATCTGTTTTTTACCATCGTCCTTTGGAATATAATGAAACGATAAAAACAGACCAGATTCGTGCACATAGGGACACAGCTGAGTCTAGTAGTGGCAGGTATTTGTTATGATGTGCTCGCCTCGTTCTGAGTTGCCAACATGGCTGCCGTGAGAAAGGCCAATTGCCAAACCAACAGCTCCTCAGTCGGACAGTCAAAGATTCCCAATGCTGTATTCGAAATTGAATTTTTTTCCCTGATGATTCGGCAACGGTGTAAGCCTCTTGAGTTGATTGGTGGAGGATTTCATATGATTTCTGTTGTTGGTCTTTATCTTCATATTGCATAATGAGAATGAATGAGCCACGGTGATAACGCTCGGACAACAATTTGTCTGATTGCAGTGTTCGACATTTGGAAGCTTTAAAGCGACACCGTATCTCATTCGGAGTTTTCCTCCACGCAGCTAAAGTGTTGCAGGGTAGTGAAGAACATCTTAATCTCAGACTGGCTGTTGCGTTTGGAATGAAATGAATAATTGAACATTCACTCTGTCTCTGTATTCTCACTTTCCAATCAAATACGCTTTAGCTTGCATTACATCACGAGCGATGTGTCATCATGCAAATAGCAAGCTGCATGCAGAGATGAGAACAGCTGAACTTTTGCTTTTCCTGATTCATTACCAATTTCCAGCAGCAAAGAACCTACAACAAAGTCATCAGATTCAAACAATCCGACGCTGTTTCAAGTGTTATGCAACACAAAGGCCCATAAACATATCGATGCGAAGTATCTTCCATTTCGCTCCGAGCCACCCACGCTGCCAGCCAATCAACATCCACAAAGCAACTCAGCTGATGCCCGATAGTAGCATGGCATTTCCTTAATTAATGTCAGCAAGATCCATGCCCCAGGTTCCAGGATGAGAAAAGACGACAAACAGGATGAGCGGCACACACGAGTATGCACGGATGTACACATGGACCGACCGATGGACAGACACACAAACACAGACAGACAGACAGACAGACAGACAGACAGACAGACAGAGGGACAGACAGACACCCAGACGCATAAACACACATACAGACACACAAACACATAGACACACAGACAGATGAACAGATACACACATATATAGATTTACAGATAGGCCGGCACAGGCAGGCACAGACAGACAGACACAGACAGACAGACACAGACACAAACACACACACACACACACACACACACACACACACACACACACACACACACACAACCATATGTACAGACAGACAGACAAACACACACACACACACAGACAGACAGACAGACAGACAGACAGACAGACAGACAGACAGACAGACAGACAGACAGACAGACAGACAGACAGACAGACAGACAGACAGACAGACAGACAGACAGAGACAGACAGACAGACAGACAGACAGACAGACAGACAGACAGACAGACAGACGGACGGACAGACAGACAGACAGACAGACAGACAGGCAGGCAGACAGCAGGCAGACTGGCAGACAGGCAGGCAGGCAGACAGACAGACAGACACACAAACACACACAAACACACACACACACACACACACAGACAGAGAGACACAGACACAAACACACACACACACACACACACACAACCATAATGTACAGACAGACAGACAAACACACACAGACAGACAGACAGACAGACAGACAGACAGACAGACAGACAGACAGACAGACAGACAGGCAGGCAGACTGGCAGGCAGGCAGGCAGGCAGGCAGGCAGGCAGGCAGGCAGACAAACAGACAGACAGACAGACAGACAGACAGACACACACACAAACACACACAAACACACACACTCACTCACAGACACACACAGTCGGACGGATGGACGGTCGGATTGGCAGATAGACAAACACACAGAAACACAGACAGACACATAGGCAGACACTCAGGCGCACAGCCAGCCACACAGACACAGAGAGAGAGAGAGAGAGAGAGAGAGAGAGAGAGAGAGAGAGAGAGAGAGAGAGAGAGGGAGTTCACACATGGATACAGGGACAATCAGATAGACAAACAGACGAGTAGTCCCCCACACGAATATAATTTTTGTATGGCATAGATATGACACAAACACTACTGGAAAACATGCGCTGGTACATGCACGCATGAGCGAGAAGGAGATGGAAAATGAACTGAGTGGCACAAAAATGGACTTTTATAATACAAGATAAATGAATCGTTCCAAAGTCCTTTAGAAGAAATACCAGTTGATGAGAAAAATCAATATCAAAGAAGAATAGAAAAACGTATTTTTGAGAATAAAGGAGTACATTGAGAAGACCGAGAATAACCCTGCAGAAGGCGCACCATAGGAATCCGAGGCGGAAGAGATCATCATGAAAGCCACTGGGCCGATAGAACTTGTTCTTTGTAAAGCAGATACAAAGCGAGAATGAAGGTATGAAAGAAGGGCTGCAGAGGATGATGATGTGAGGAGCAGAATATGGAGAGATATCTGAAAGCTAGAGGAGATGACAAAACAGGGTAGGAAATGAAGTTAGGAGAAAGTAGGGGATACGATTCATTAGATTACAACAGGGGCTGATGAATGATGAATGGAGTTACACGGTCTCTCAGCGATCTATAAGCGGTGTAGGACCATCGACCACGAAAATCCCTAGAGCTGGTTAGAGGAAAACGAAGTCAAATCTCGATTACTCTAGTGTTTCGCCTTTCTTACAGCGCGCAGTGGATCTATTCTTACCCACAACTAAGAAGATTAATTTGGGCGCGAGAACGTTTAGATTCGAAGAGAGGGGAATTCCTACATTTTCCTACATAACCTGTGTTGACCTCCAAAAAGTTTCGAACTCGGAACTTCTATCTCGAAACTTTTAGCTTTGCACAAGTGCGTCACATCAATTCTACTTATCTTCATCAATTGTCAAAGTTGCTTTATTTTCTTACTAAACAGACCAGTGCAGTTCTGCTGTCATGATTACATGACCAAAGCCAAGATTCTCATCCCCTGTCCGCAGTCTCTGGCCTCCAGGAACAAGCTGGATTACAGGAGCGTGGCACCGCTCCCCGTCGAAGAGAGGTAAATTCGTACATGAGAAACATCAGGTTCGACATGAAGTGGTACTGTGGGAATGAGATCAAGACGGGGAAGATGGAACTGATGAGGGGATCGGGATCGGGATTTCGCAACCTTTGCGAAACTTGGAAAGAAAGGATTTAAAAAATGGTATTATGGAGGATGCGGAGGTGGTGGAAATGGTGCAAACAAACAAAAAAATAGAGAAACTGTGTCAAAGAAAGACACTTCCACAGATAAGCTGGCTCACGACCCATCCTCCACAGGGAATGAGCACGTAAAAGATCTCTTTGTTTACGACTACAGAAATGTCATCAGGTTGATGAACTTTCTTCCGTGTTGACCGATTTCTGACAAGTATAGCATTATTTCCTTCTGTCTTTGAGAAAGAGCTTTCTGCATGGTCGCCGCTGCCACAAACGTTGATGACAAATCATTGGCTGATGTGGGGTTTTGATAAAGCTAGTGTGCGGGACTTGCCATGAAACACAGGAAACCTAGCACAAGATGACTGAGGCGGGAAAATATCATAGAGAATAATTATGACTCGTTTATCTGCAGTCTGATTGTTTGCTCCCCTAGGAAATGAGATGGTGTTCAAAACGTTATCTGACTGGCTTGATGACCATGGGGTGAAAAATTTGCAATTTGAGGATTTCACATGTGGGTTGAAAATTGCCATTTAATTAAAAAGTCATCACCTTTATCTTTAGACTTATGTATAATTTCTTCTCGCATTTGAAGATTTCTTCCGCGTCTACTGAAATCGGCAGCTACGTCATCGCCGGGAAACCTGTACCAGATATAAAGACCTGCTGATCTAAATTTAGGTGTGCCACGAGGCGGGAAAAAGTCTTGCTACTTTTATTTGCTTGCTAAACTAGGTCTCAAGTTTGAGCGAAAAGGGGTCGTACTCTTTCAATCCACCCTCTTGATCTGTTTGTTTCCCTTCAAAGAAAAGCGACTACATGCGACACAATAACTTTTTCTTCCTCATAACCTCGTACCCATCGATCATAATTCTCAGAAAGTGTAAGACAGGCATTTGCGATAGTCTTTCGTGCCTTGACTAACATGTCCTTTCCCTACTCCTAGGGCGATCTTACCTTGTATCCCAACAGCCATGCATGAACGGAACGAGTGCAACTGGCCTTTTCAAAGTTCATGAGAAGCTTATGTCTGTGCATGTAGCTGGGGACTGTTTGTCACTGATTGTCTTATTTTGTAGCGAGCTCCACGCTCTGAACACTGTTATACCAAAGACTCTTTCTCGTGGAAATACAATTAATTTTTTTTTCTCTGAAAAACGGATCATCCCTATTCGACTTTGCCAGTGATATGTGATAGTTGAAAATAGTTTCAAACTATTGGATAAGGCGTATCTGTTGAAAGAGTATCAGCAGTCTCATCCTTGGCGATGACCTGACTTTGCTGTTGACATTGTCGCTGAGGGCTCGAAAGTAAACAACTTTTCCCAACTTAAAGCAAATACGGAGAGCAAAAGACTGGGGAAAAGTTGGAACCAGAAACAGATTAGGATTAAAACTATAGTTAGAGTTTCAGCTAGGATAGGCCAACATGGCTGGGGCTCAACCTTTGATTCCATTTAGAGTGCACGATCTCTTGTCCAGGCTAGACAAGTCAATCTCGGTGGAAGACGGAAGATGGAATGGACGGCAGCGGAAGAAGAACCATGAGAGTGCGTCGTGGTGCGATTTCTGGACGGCGAGGAGGGACTGCTAAAGTTCAAGTCGTTACCGCGCCATGTCTCTCCTTTCCCGCTCCGGCAGCCATCCGTCGTGGGCCAGACGGTGGAGGAGGGAATAGATCGTCTCGACCTGGACAAAGAGCGATGGGAACACTTTCAAGACAGGATCACATGACACCGGCATGTGCCTCTAGAAAGGCGCTCTTTTGGACCGCACACTTCGAGAGGTGCTAGTTGAGGATCGGTTGAAGAACGAAAAAGTATTTCCACGTTGAACCAAGGGTGCTTATTGATAGGATGCAGCCTTCGTAGAAAGCAAGGCAGTCAAGTGTAAGTCTTCTGTCAGACTGGTAATTTAGCAAGGAGTAATGCATATCAAACTTCATCAATAATTTCAATAAAATAATTCATTTTATACGCTAAAGATATATCCCTTAATAGACATTGCAAAACTGTGAATTACCCATAGGTGTTCAGAATGACACCAGTAGTTTCCAGAAGAATTGTGGGTGAGTGGGGTGGGGGTGGGGTGGGACGTGCGTGGGTACGTGCATGCATGTTTGCTTGTGCTCTTTTGATATGTATGTTCGTGTGAGTGTTTGCATAATTATTGGTGGCACAGTGATGCTGTGACTTTCTACACATTCCAATGTACATTTACTTTCACGCATTAAATGGTACTTTTAAAATTGGAATCGTAAGAAATAATCGAGGAAAATGGTTACGGGAAAAGGGGAGGAGGGGAGGAAGAGGGTGAGAGGGAGGAGGAAGGTGGGGGGACGTATGAAGAGAGAGGAAACATGACGGAGAAAACCATTCTGTGAAACGGAGTCAGTAGTGACTATGTCGCACTTCGCAATGAATGCGCAATAGATTTGACCCTTCGCATTACAGCATTGTGCCAAAAATAGCTCGTTCTGGATACTATTTTTTCAATTTTTAAAATAGAAATCATTCAGATTTCAAAACTTGATTTAATTTCAACACAAACGTCTTATTTTATTTAATACACGCTCGTGTGTTGCCTCAACAAGCGTAATTTATTCGTTTTGTGCGAAATAGTCTTAGAACCACTTTTACGGCGTATGTTAGGGAGCAGAGTGCTATCCCAAAAGCCTCTCGTGTGACCTCCTTCTGAATATTCATTATTCAGGACGGATCAGTTCCATCACGTGATATGAACTGTGCTAGAGACTCTTTCGCCGACAGGCGAAGTCTCTAGTGGACTAGAATGGGAGAAAGCAACACCTTGCAAGCAAACGAATCTTCCAGGGAGAGTAGGCGCATGGTGAACGACCAAACGCTGGGGCAAGAGAGAGACTTACAAATCAAGCAACGTGATCCTGTCTGAAAAGGTCAGAGTGAGATTACAATAGGCTGCCAGATCCCCCCCCCCCCTCCCTCCAACACCAAATTACCTCATGGCGCAAAGCAAGAGACTTTTGCACAACAAGGGATAATTAAGTGAATAGGGGGGAAAAAGAGAAAAACAAAAAAAGACGAAAGAGAAAAAGGGACAGAGGATTCGAGGTGGAGTAAAAACCTTGCATGCAAAGAAGTCGTCACTCGCAGTTTCAGGTCAGCAGGCTGGTCAAGAATTTAAAAAAAATGTCGGCGTCATGGTGCAGGGCCATAAGCCACAAGACATAACCACCATGATTGATTACACGCATTTGCAGCATGCCTTGCACCGCACTTCATTCCCGGTGCAGCGCCTCTGCAGACTGACAGAAGGAAAGGAAGGAGCTACGTCCAACTCGGCTGCGCCAGCAGCAGGAAATATCCCCATCTCTTCCGCTCCAGCAGCCACTCTCGAAGCGGAGACGCGAAAGCATTCTCCATCACTGAGTCCTCCCCACTCAGTGGCATCGGATCAGACTAGAGCTCTGTCGTTCAGACGCCGAGTCAGCCAGTCACTCTTTCCGTCACTGGGTCTGCCGGCTCCCACAGAGTTTCAGATGAAGGTTATGAGTGATCGACTGTCATCACGTTAAGGGAATGTCTTGGGTTTTATCTGACATTTTCAATTATGTAGGGATTGGCAGTAAATCTCAGGTGAGTAGTTTTAGTTCCTGATGCGTAAAAGGATACTCTCATAAACTGATTTTTCCACAAGGGGTTCGCTCGTTCTCTCGCAGTTAGTCTTTCAAAATGTGCTAGTTTTGTGTAAAGGTTTTAGTGTTTTGTGGAGCGAATTATCACCCATATCTGGAATTCAAAGCACTTTGTACTTTACTCCCTGGTCACTGGGCCGCTTGTTCAATCCTACGAGGCACCTGACGACCATCACAGAAAGAGACAGGTGTTGCAGTGTCTTTGCTTCATGGCTCATAGCCACAGCAACGGATAATCGCAGTAGAGTGTGCCACCACTGCCCTAACAGGTATCCCGTTTTACTCCTGGGTTGGAAAAAGCGCTGCCCGAGGATCAAGCCAGTGATCCCTGCATATTTCAACGTCACCACTGCTGGCTGCTAGAAACTGCACTGTAGTACTCTCACCAATGGACTGGAGCGCCCACTAAGTCTCGAATCTGTTCAATGTTTATATGTAAACAAGCATACACACACATACATGCATGCATGCATGTGTTGTGATGTTCCTAGAACATGCTCAAAGCGTCGCGACGCAGTTGTTTTGGTATATATCAGTCAGGTCATTGACCGACGAGCGACCGAGCGAAGCTAAAAATGGGCTTGTTGTGTCACGTGACGTCAGTTTCGTCAAGTACGGGAGTGTGATAGTATATTCGATATTGTACTGGTAGTTTCCGGAATTTGTGTAAATGTATATAAGGAGCAGATATACGACAGAGATAAGGTGAGAGCTTATCTTGTGTGAGAAGCGAGCCTCTGATGTACTGTGTGCAGAGTGAAGCTGCTACGAATTGCTGTTGGCTGATTTTCACCACTGTGTTTTCATCAGTGCGTGAATAAAGTTTATTGGAAACACCACCAGTGTCTGTCACTTCGACTTCCTAGCGCAAGCCAGGAGAACCCCCGTACATCAGGATATTGCAAGAGAAGAGTGCAACACATGCATGCATACATACATACATACATACATACATACATACATACATACATACATACATACATACATACATACATACATACATACATACATATGTTGCGGGTAGGTGGTCTCTAACTTGCGGTCCGTCCCAGCTCGCGCCAGGAAAGTAGAATTAGGACTTCGTCTGAAGTTTTCTGGGAAGATCTTTATTCCATGTCTTGGCAACAAACGTACAGCGATGGCGAGTGCGCTTTCAAAGGCGCCAACAGCTCCACAAGCTCTCACTTGCTCACAACAACGACCTCATCCATTTCTGCTCCATGAACAAATCTCTTATCTCTCTTCATAGGCCAGAGTCATCACGGTTCGACTTATCCCTACACCCATGATGCCACTACTTCTCCCAGCAATCACTCCCAGCGATAACACGCCGAAACGCCACGTCTTTCCTACCGTGCCATATTTTTCCTAACTGTCATTTTCGTCGCTGTCATACGTCACTTTTCATTATTACGTCATCGTCACTAAAAATCGTCCGTCTCGGTCCAATCTGATCTGTTCAAGGACAGGGAAAGTTCCCGAGCCTTCTGCGGCATTTCCCATTACATTTGCATCCGCAAGCATTTCACATTCTTCCGCAACACAGCTCCCTTCTTTCGAGACCAAGACGTCCTCGTCGGTCTCCCCACACCTCCAACTACAATACCACAACAGGAATGAATGTGAAAAAGTTACATGCCTGAAAGAAAAGAACAAGAAGTCCATTACTCATCTGGTCGTGCTCATCCTTGGTGGTCCACGTGGTGGAGAGAGAGGGACGAACTGGTGGCAGGACTGACAGAAGGATCTAGGTTTCCCTGCGGTAACCCTTTCTCCCCCCTGACCACAGAGCCATAGTCCCGCCACACCACAACACGTCCGCACATGCACCTGGGTCGCTCCCTCGTCGCTCTCACCTTCCGAGGGCGACCCAAGGCTCCCTCTCTCGCCAGTCACTCCTCATCGATGTCCGCCTACCAGTAGGGCGAAGGTCCTCCCTTGTACCTCCCACGTCGGGCACGGTCCTCCACCCGTGGTCGGGCACGGCCCCGTCGTCGTCCTGCCTGTGACTGAGCCGACTTGGTGAAGTATCTCGCCCGGGAGGCGCAGATGGCACAACGTCGACAGGTCGCGGACGGACTTGCACGCCGACCAACCCAGAAGAACCGCTCACTGACGCGTCGGTAGGTCTTCTGCCTTCCAAGATGGCCAGCTGCAGGGTCGTCGTGCAGCTGTCTCAGCGCCTCCTCCTGCATGGCTTCCGGCAGAACAGGGAGACGGCGGCAGGTTTCTCCCTTCTCGTCCACCCATTCCTCATCGATGTCAGGGGGCACAGGCTCTCGGCGTGGAGACCGCCACCAGTCGGGTGGAGGTTCTCCCTTGTACCTTCCGCGCCGGGCATGATCCACCATCCGGAGTCGGGCATGGTTCCTCTGCCGTCCTTTCTGCGACTGGGTCAGCTTGGTGGAGTCTCTCCTCTCAGCCCGTGGGTTGAAGAAACCCGGCGTAGTGCCCTCAGGAGAGGTCTGGTGATCGGCCTTGCGGTCGTAGCCAGACCTCTTTTTGCCCACGCTCCGCTGCAGGTGTGCCCTTGCGGACACTTGCACCGCCTGCAGCATACCTTGGAGCGGCTCCACACACTGGGGCACTTCTCGGGGGGTTTCCGCCAGCTGCCCTGTCCACGCCAAGTCCGTTGCCTGTCTCGGCGCCTCTCTTGCCACTGCGTCCTGGAGGCTTGCAGTCTCTTTATCGACACGGGAGTCGCGGTCTCCCTTCGATCCCTCGACGCTTGTCGCTGCTTCTTCCAGGGACGAGTCGAGGCGGCCGATCTCCCCGCGCATCTCAGTCTGCACCGTCCCAATCTCCTGGCGGAGTTCGGCGGTGCCGCTTGCGAGGGCAAGGAACTGCTCCTTGAACGCCTCAATTTCCTGTCGCCTTTGTTCTGTCTCCTCCCGTCGCTGCAGTTCTTTCTGTTTCTTTTCTGTTTCCTTCCTCTCGCGATATTCTTTCTCTTCTTCTTCCTTCCTCTCGCGATATAATTCCTCCTTCTTCTGCTGCTGCACTTTCTCCTCCTCTTTCTTCTGTCGTCGCAGCTCTTTCTCCTCCTCTTTCTGCCGCTCCTTCTCTTCTTTCTTCTTCTGCTGCTCTGCCTTCTCCTCCTGTCGCTGCCGCTCCTTCTCTTTTTCCTTCTTCTGCTGCTGCACTTTCTCCTCCTCTTTCTTCTGTCGTCGCAGCTCTTTCTCCTCCTCTTTCTGCCGCTCCTTCTCTTCTTCCTTCTTCTGCTGCTCTGCCTTCTCCTCCTGTCGCTGCCGCTCCTTCTCGTTTTCCTTCTTCTGCTGCTCTGCCTTCTGTTCTTCGAGCAGAAGCTTGATCATCACCAACATGTCCTCCGCCGGTTGTTGTTTCGCCTCCTCGCGTGCGGCGTCCGACCTCGCCATTCTTTTCCCGCCCTCAGCGTCCATCCTTGTCTACTTTTTTCGAATTCCCCGTCTCGGGAACCAATGTTGCGGGTAAGTGGTCTCTAACTTGCGGTCCGTCCCAGCTCGCGCCAGGAAAGTAGAATTAGGACTTCGTCTGAAGTTTTCTGGGAAGATCTTTATTCCATGTCTTGGCAACAAACGTACAGCGATGGCGAGTGCGCTTTCAAAGGCGCCAACAGCTCCACAAGCTCTCACTTGCTCACAACAACGACCTCATCCATTTCTGCTCCATGAACAATCAGGACAGACTCTTATCTCTCTTCATAGGCCAGAGTCATCACGGTTCGACTTATCCCTACACCCATGATGCCACTACTTCTCCCAGCAATCACTCCCAGCGATAACACGCCGAAACGCCACGTCTTTCCTACCGTGCCATATTTTTCCTAACTGTCATTTTCGTCGCTGTCATACGTCACTTTTCATTATTACGTCATCGTCACTAAAAATCGTCCGTCTCGGTCCAATCTGATCTGTTCAAGGACAGGGAAAGTTCCCGAGCCTTCTGCGGCATTTCCCATTACATTTGCGTCCGCAAGCATTTCACATTCTTCCGCAACA
>JAWQFJ010009278.1:10000-27523 GCA_034096865.1 Theodoxus fluviatilis | reverse complement strand
CCTTAGTAACCATGCATGCATTTCTTTGAAATTTGGCACAGTCATACGACATAACTTAAACAACTAACACACAAATTTTCAGTTTGAAACATAAAGTAATTTATTGTCAACATTGTTTCAGAAAATACACGAAAATGTACGTTCACGGCTAAATTGTTACAATGGCTTACTGATCAAAAACCTATTCATAATAATTTTTAAATCAGTGCTAATGTGCACAGGTCCAAGAAACACAAAACAAAATGCTATGTGATATGAGATTACACTAAACTGTTTGTGTAGTAAAGTATGGGGGTGGGGTGGGGTGGGTGGGAGGGGGGGGGGGTGCACAGTGATTGTTATACTATTTATACGCCACAATGGGAACTGATTATTTTCGTTTAGCTGTCGGTCCCGACGACCGGGAGAAAGCAGCAAGCACCGATTGTAATGAGGGGAAAAACAACTCAGCAAGAATTCTTCATGGATGTTCAGAGCCTGTAGTGTACATGAATACTCTTACACTTTGAATGACAATAATAGTAAGCATGTATTTTGAACACGTACTCATTACCGGTAGTAACGTGACTGGGACTGATTCTTGCTGGGAGGCTGGAGTTAGGTTGCGGGGGAATACCGGTAAGCAAAAATCTTAGCGAGATCCCTGAATGTGGACACCATTCATTATGCCATTCAAAATTAAATAAATGTTAGTCTGAACTGTAGGCCTAAGCTGTAGGCAAGCGATCACTACAGAATAGACAACAACAGTAAAACACTGTTTATCAAGAATAATATTGCTTCTGCTATCTTTCACCTCTCTTGGTAACAGCTATCACTAACGAATTTTACGAACTTGCACGATGAAATTCAAATTAAACACTAATGAAAAATATTTCAGCATAGAGTAAGTATGAATAGTTACCTTCTGAGAACTCCTTCATGTCCAGTCTTCTTGCCATCACCTCATCATCAGAAAACTGTGCAATGCAACCCTGCTTTGTTGACTCCGTAGAACCCTCAGCCTTCTTGACTTTGCATCTGCAGTCAAATCCCTCCACCTTTCGCCTTTCCTCATCAGGATGTTGAGTTGCATGATACTGTTTATTGTTCACATCACATTCAGCAACCAGTGGTTGATCGTCGTTGTCACTGTCACTCTGTGCACTATCTTCACCTTCGGATCCTTCCTCACCCAAACCAACACTCACTTCATCACCACTTTCCTCGTCATCGCCGCTGAAGCCATCTTCCTCTGATGCTGGTGTTGTAAAGTAGTCTCGGATTAAACTTTCTATCTGTTCACTATCTCCGTGGTATGTAATGTTAGAATCTCGAGCTGAATTCAAAGCTTTGACAACAATTAAATTTTCTTCAGACACGCTATGGGACGCCATCTTGAATAGAAGCCTCGCGCTGGTTGGCCGATTGACGTCACGTGCACGCATTTGGCCAATCACGGCGCGGAACCCCAGCCTTGGTGACGTGTTGTTTACAAAGAAGTCCCCTCAGGATTATTGTTTTCAGCCTTCTAATTGGCTTTCTATTTGAAACCAACCAATCGTATTCTTGGTAACAAAGACCTTTCCACACAATCATGTGTAACACAATGGGTCCACTCAAAAAATAGAGGGGTGACAGGTAGTAAAAAGTGTTGATTTTTGCACGATTGCTTTGCCAAAATCGGACGGGTAGTGCTTATTAAACACATTTTTACTAACTTTGGAAGTGAATTTTACTAAAATATTTACAGAAACTTGTAGATAAAGGATTACTGAACCAGAAACAACCAAAAACTCAAAATCGACAACCCACACCCCTTGTACCTATTTCCAGTGCTAGCGCCGAATGATTCCAGGGACAAAGCGTCTCATTCCGTGGTGGAGGGTCACATATTACAGTAGCAGTAAAGAATGGGAAAACAGCGAAGGGTGTAAAGAAACAAGTAATTAAAAACAGAGTCTGCCATGATGATGACAAAAGCATTCTTTTTACTAAAGCTCAAACACGCCACACAGTGCAAGAGATTAGATCAGAACTTCCTCAGTTGGGAACGTATAAGATAAGCAAGAGAAGTCTGTCATGTTTTGATGATAAAAGATAAATTCTTGATGATGGAGTATTTACATTAGTGTACTCATAACAAATATAAAATATATGTAAAATATATGGCAAAAATTAAGTCTCCTTACTTAGACCTCTTTGAGGATCCAATTGTTGATGACTCCATTAAGAAATTTGAATATGTTGAGTACCTACCAAGAGACTCAGCCAACATGGATAAGGATGGTAGGCACATTCTGGAAACGAGAGACATGGATGTGTTCCTTCTCCCACACAAAGCATTTCTGGAAGTGAGAGGAAAACTGGTTAAAAATGATAACACTAATTACAATGCTGGAGATAATGTTGCATTGGTAAATAATGGATGGTCCCTCTTTCATACAGCAGAATTGCATCTGAATGACCAGCAAGTAGAACAGGTATCTCTGTATCTACCACAAGCTTCTACCATCATGAATCTGGTTAGTTTTTCAGATGATTACAACAAGTCGAGTGCGAGCAATATGCTCTGGTACAAAGACTCTGGAAATGGTGGCAGTGAAGGAAAAGAATTCATTGGTCCTGCAGGAAATGCTGATCACACAACCAAAGCTGAATTAAGAAGGGCTTTGGAAAGTATTAGAAATGGCAACTACAATTCAGGGTTTAAAATGAGAAACCTCCTCACAGCAGGAAACAAGGAGGTTTGTGTGTTTTCTACCTCTGAGTAGTGTGTTTGGACTGTGCAGAGATGTCACAAGTATTACAAGAGGAATTAAGTACAGTCTCCTTTTGGACAGAGCTAATTCGAACAACTACATTCACAGACAGAATGGTGTTGATGCTAAGAAATTTAAAATATCCCAGATAAGTTTGTGGATGCCAAAAGTGGAACCTATTTTGGGTTACTTGGCTGATCCGGAAACAAAGCTTGCTAGTGGAATGATGAAAAAGCTATATTTTGAGCAGATGAGAGTTTACAGACAGCAATATACCATTACAGAATTTAGCCCATCTTGGAGAGTCACAACACAGCAGAGTGAGCAAATGCCTCGGCATATATTTATTGCATTTCAAGCTGTTGGTCGAGACAACAATCAAGAACAAAATAACATGGTCTTTGATACAACAAGATACAAGATACAAGATACAAGATACTTTATTGTCCTCATTGATCACAAGGAAATTCGTTTTGTCGGTGGCAAAAACATAATACATACATACAAAAACAAAAACAGTTCAACATTAATTAACTCAATCATATCGTTCAAGTTAAGGAGTCCATCAGAGGCAATTCAATTTAATAGAGAAACATTTTACACCAAAACAAGTAATCACAGAAGGAACAAAGACACAAGCATGCACATCAAACAATCATCGTCACGCAATAACACATACCCGATCTTCATCCATAACACATGTACAAGAACACACACCCCCCCCCCCCCCCCCCCCCATCATGTTCGTCATCCTGCATGCACATCAACAACCACACTCGCACAGCACACATAACACATACACGATCATCAACGTATAGCGCATGCACCCCCCCCCCCCCCCCCACACACACACACACACTCTCACATGTTACTCCTTGTTGTTACAGACATAGTTCACACCATTCATAGTCCTTTCTGTCACAGTTCACAGCACTACAAGTCCTCGCAGTCCGTTCACTTTACTCCAATCTCTCCGTCATATGTCAAATCAATCCTGGTCACATAGTCACAACTCTTATCACTCATCCTCACAGTCACAGTTCACATCACCCACTCTTCGGTCACAGTTCGCGTCACTCCTGGTCCCACATTCACGTCAAGTCTCACAACAATCTTCATGCATACTACCCATTCACCGGGACTCGTTGAAGAGACGGATGGCTGTCGGGAGGAACGAATCCCTCATGCGGTTTGTTCTGGCAGGCCAGCACCTCAGGCGACGTGAGGATTCACGAGTGGGTTCGCATGACGCGAATGCCTGGTGCAGAGGGTGGCGGTCGTCAGATCGAATCTTGCCCATCTTCCTCAGGGCCACACTGGGGTAGCGATCACTGAGAGGCTGGAGGTCGGAGCCAGTGATCATGCCAATCTGAGACAAATATTTGTCAGGGTAAACAGCTTGCAGTATCCTCAGAGAGCACTAATCACAAGTTTTGATGAATTCAACAGAAATTATGGCAGGGCTTACATGATGTTTCAAGAAGCTGCAAACAAATACCAAGATACCGACATCAAAGCTCTATCAACGTAGAAGAATTTGCAAGTTTTTATCCCATTATTCATATTGATGTGTCAAAACTTTGAGACCATGCTAATTAGTTTCCCAGCTGATGTAGAAATTAATTGGCAGTTAGGATGAAACTTTCAGTTTAACAGGACTGATGCAAGTTACAATGTGTATGTAGTTATATTGAGTGACAGATACGTCACTGCAAATGCACTTCAAGAAAAAATGAATGGTATTGTATACAATATAAGAATGACTTACTCACATGCATAGGTGTAGGATTACAATTAACAAATTCTCAAAAAGAAGCAATTAAAAAGGCATACCTAAATAAGACTGGTGTGTCTATTTCAATAAACAGATCACAAATGGGTGCTTCAAATGCACTAGGACTTACAAAAACACAGATTGGTAATCTAAGAAAAAGCAAAAACATTGTGACTATAAAGCTGTCCAAAACTCAAGTGCAAAAACAGAACAGGTTTCTTGGTGCTCTTGCCTCACTAATTGCTAGGGTTGGTCCCACTATTCTTAAAAGTGATTTACATACATTGGGATTAGCTGCAGTCTCAGAAGCAATTCATGGGGCCACAAGCAAGGCGGTGGCTGGTTGAGGTAGATGAAGAGAGGGGCTACTCCTGGGGCCAAATTTACCCTTAAAAACATCCCCATACTTGGAGCAATTTTGGAGATATAATATAAGATAATTTAAATGTATTCAGAATATTTAATTAATCTCACAAAAAATCAAAACAAATAGATAGCTGAGGCTCCAAGCAAAACGACTAGTGTAAAACTTAGACTCAGTCCCAGTCAACTCACTGGTACAAACAAATTACTGCTAACAAACATACAAACTTTAAAAATATGTAAGCACAGGAAACTGAGTAAAAGCCGTAACCTAACATTGTCTAAAGCTCAAATTAGCAAGCACATGAGTGCAGCAAGTAAGATGAGGGGCTTCTGGCCTATGCTTCTTGCCATTCTTGCAGGATCTATTCTACCAAGTATTTTGGGGGATACATGATTTTTTTAAATGACAGCAAGGGGGTTGGTCGTGTCAGGATCTTGGGCAGCCAGAGGTCTGGTCCTCCCTGGAACCCATTAACTAATTATGACATTGATCGTATGTTAAAGTCATTAAAAAACTACAGAGGAACATTTTCCAAAGACATGCTACCAGTTAAACGAACTAAAAATGAATATATGATCATTACTCTGCAAGGCTTCTTTGCTGGGTCTGGCAATAACTGGTTTGCAATGTACACTGATTCTTATAAGTACGAATATTTTGACTCATTTGGTGTTTCTCCACCTGATGTGGTCATAAGCTACATTAAAAAAGCAAAAAGGAAATTGTGTATAATGCAGCTCAAATTCAGAACCTGGATTCTGTCATGTGTGGATACTACTGTGTGTATTACATCAAAAACAGAGCAATGGGAAGAAAACCTATGGAAATATTATTTGACTTTACCCTCAGGAGTAGCATGGTAAATAAAAGTATAATTCATGATTATGCAAAATGTTTGTGAAGTATATATAAATATGAAATCATACTTTCTGAAGTGTAAAGCAGTTACAGAATCTAAAAATGTCAATTTAGGACCAACAAAAAATGGTAAGAAAAAATCTAGATTACTGTGTTCTGTCTGTGATTCTATAAAATCAAAATTCTTGCCTCAAAAGGAGGGAGGTGCAATATACATTCACAAAGCCATGTTACCTCTGCCACCAAAGAAAGAATTAACTTTACCTGGATACAACTACTGTGGGCCTGGCAATCCATAGACAACGGTCCACCAACAAATGAACAGGATGAAATCTGTAAAGAGAACAACTTTGCATACACTTACAGAAACAAAAAAGAGGCCGATGCTATAATGCTGGACCAGTTATCAAAACACTGGAAAGACTTTGGGTGAGAAAGCTGCAAAGGCATTAGTAGTCATACCACTGATTAGTTTGAAACATAAGATTGGTCTGGGAAATGGAAAAAGGCATTAAGGAAATGGTTAGATGAACTAGCAGAAGAACTTCAGAAACCACTCAGAAGAAAGTTTCTTCAATGTTGAGTTATTTTAAGTGGTATTGACAATATATGGAGTGCCGATCTTGTTGACATTCAAGCAAAACAAACAATACAAATACATTTTAAATGCTATTGACGTCTTTAGCAAATGTGCATGTAGTGTAGCTATCAAGCATAAGACAGGGACTGAAATAGTTCAAGCTTTTAGAACCATTTTAAAAGGGGGGAGAAAGCCTGACTTCCTCTGGGTTGATCAAGGGACTGAATTTTTAAACAGAACATTCCAAAACTTTCTCAAAGAAACCCAGATCAAATGTATCACACATACAATGAGGGTAAAGCAGTTATTTTGGAAAAGTTTAACCATACATTAAAATCACGTATGTGGAAATACTTCTCTGCCAACAATACATACAGATATCTTGATATTTTACCTGATATGATTGAGAAGTACAATAAAACAGTTCATAGATCTTTGGGTATGACACCAACACAAACATCAAATGAAAGAAATGAGCAAGAGGTTTATCTTGCCTTGTATCAACATGAGCAGGTGATAGAGTCTGAACCAAAGTTCAATGTTAGTGATCTTGTACGCATCTCCAAATATTTAAAAAAAACTTGAAAAAGGGTTTTCCCCAAATTTTACAGAGGAACGTATTAGAATCAAATCAATATAAAAACAAGCCCTGTTGTGTATAAGCTGAAATATTTGCAATCAGAAGCAATTCAAGGAAGGTTTTACAGTGAAGAGTTACAGAAAACAACACAAGATATATTTAGAATTGAAGAGGTAACAAAACAGGATTTTAAAAACCAGCGCACATTTGTGAAATGGAAGTGGTATGGTTCACATTTTAACGCATGGGTGCCTTTTAAAGAATTAAAAGGCTTCACAGCACAACATCAGTGAGACAGAGACAAAAACACGTACCTGGAGGAACTAGGGTTGTGGATGTCTGATGGCTCAGGTAAAACGGTTCTTTTGTGTGGCAAGGTTGTAAAAAAATCGTGGAAGGTTATCAATAATTCAGGTGGCGTAGCCAGGCAAACACAAAAATCAATATTACTGCTGGGCCACTGTCAAGCACACCTCATGCATTGTTGATTGTTGCCATGACTACTAAATACTTTCAGGTATGTTCATAATCTGAACCTCTTAACATGCAGAATCTGGCTCCCATGCAAACATTTCTTCTGGAGCAACAGCCCCAGACCCTAGAGCTATTCTCGCAGGCTGACTAAAATAGGTTGGAATTATTGGTCGCCAGGTTGTCTGCCAAGCTTTTTTGCTGCTGCAACAAGCCTGCCTCATTCTCGCTCCTTGCTCCACAGCTCCCCTCCCTCCTCAGACTGTAAAAGTGATTAATCGGCCAATTAAATTTTACACAGTGAACAGGTGGCTAATTAGGGGTGGGCTGGCAACCCCACCTTGTAAACTACTGGTTAACTCTGGTCTGGAAGTTTCTGAAATCTGTGAAAATGTTTATAAAGAATGACAAAACGACAGAAGAGAGAGCACGAGAGTTAAGGTGAGAGGTTAACAAGAATATAGGAGAGTCCTACTTTGTAAGGAGTGATTCTTCTGTGGCACTGCACATACACTGAGTTTGTTTGCTGATTGTCAGCTCTGTGTATCGGCCAGTGCGTCAATAAAGTATTAGCAAAAACGACCTTCGGAGTTTGTGAACTTCAACTTCCCGGCGCAAGCTAGGGAACACCTCGTAACAGAATATTGTGAAGAGACGAGCGCAGCACATAAAAATAAAGACAGAACAAGTCATAGAACGACGCAGAAAGGACACGAAGATAGACAAAAACACAGACTCAAAAAGGACCACCGCACTGACAGATAGATAGTCAGACACATAGACAGACGCACAGATGCACAGACAGACAGACACGTAGACAGACGTACAGCCAGACAGACAGACAGACAGATCGACAGACCGACCGACAGACAGACAGACAGTCAGACAGACAGACAGACACTTAGACAGACGTGCAGACAGACAGACACGTAGACAGACGCACAGACAGGTAGACAGTCAGACACATAGACAGACGCACAGATACACTGTCAGAGTTGGTGTAAGTGTTAAACGCTTGCGACACAAACCGACAGTAAAAAAAGCAAATAAGAGAAATGTTTTATCAGTCACT
This sequence comes from Theodoxus fluviatilis, assembly GCA_034096865.1. NCBI lineage: Eukaryota > Metazoa > Mollusca > Gastropoda > Cycloneritida > Neritidae > Theodoxus > Theodoxus fluviatilis. Next base: position 19,080 of record JAWQFJ010009278.1, on the reverse strand, counting down.
AAATCGCATTTAAGAACAAACACGTGACAAACAGAATTTAACATAAAACAATTGACTCAATACAGATATACGCTTTACAATACAAAACTCTCTATAAAAAAAGAAAAAAACAAATACAATTATTACTACAAACACTTTAAAACCCGCACTGTGGCACCCAGGATGCAAATACCCTACTAATCCTGCCAGAGATTCTGTTTCCCTCCGAACTTTGAACCCCCAAAAATGCGAACCAAAGAAATGAAATGTAGATTAAAATTAACATGTACAATGTATATTCAACTTAAGAAATTGATGCAGACATAAAACCTTTTTTGACTCACATGCGAAGCAAAAGTGAGTCTATGTACTCACCCGTGTCGTCCGTCCGGGCGTCCGGGCATCCGGGTGTCCGGGCGTCCATGAAAAACTTTATCGTTGGGATTTTCTCAGAGACTATTAAGTCTATCAACACCCAATTTGGCATGATGGTGTATGATGACAAGGCATCAAACAACATACATAGTGACTTGACCTTGCTTCAAGGTCAAGGTCGCAGGGGCCATAAATGTTGTCTAAAAAACAGCCATTTTTTACATTTTCCCAATTTTCTCTGAAGTTTTTGAGATTGGATATCTGACCTATATATGGTGTATAGGAAAATGTTCACCCTATGTACTGATACCAGTTTGGTTGACCTTGCTGCAAGGTCAAGGTCACAGGATGTCTTTAAAGTTGGATTGTATACATATTTTGAAGTGACCTTGACCCTGAACTATGACAGATAACTTTTCCAAACTTCATAACATTGTAATATACATATTATACTTTCATACTAGGTCACCTTTGTTGTCCATCCGTGTGTCCAGGCATCCGTCCGGGCGTCCGGGCAGACCGGGCGTCTCGGCGTCCTTTAATCCGTAAAACACTTTAACGTTAATTTTTCTCAAAGACCATTAAGTCTAGCAATACCTAATTTGGCATGATAGTGTATGATATCAAGGCGTACAAAAACGTACACAGTGACTTGACCTTGCTTCAAGGTCAAGGTCACAGGAGCTCTTTAAATATTTGGATTGTATACATATTTTGAAGTGACCTTGACCCTGAACTATGGATGATAACTCCTCCAAACTTCACAACATTGTAGTACACATGTTGTACTTTCATCATAAGACACATTTGGTTACATATCATCAAGGTCAAGGTCACTTTGACCCTTATGAAATGTGACCAAAATGGGGTAGTGAACCACTAAAAGTGATCATATCTCATGGTAGAAAGTGCCAATAAGCACCATTGTGCTTTCTATGTCTTGAATTAACAGCTTTGTGTTGCATGTCCTTGGATGACCTTGACCTAGGGTCAAGGTCACATGTATTTTGGTAGGAAAATGTGTAAAGCAGTTCTTAGTGTATGATGTCATTGCTAGGTTTAGTTGTTTGACCTTGACCTTGAAGGTCACATGAAGGTCAATGTCATGTAATGGTCAAGGGCATGTAAAGGTCAAGGTTAGTCATGTGAGTCGTATGGGCTTTGCCCTTCTTGTTAAACCATGCAGCGGGCTAACGGAGATTTATGCCTTTTAGGCCATCATCTTCTCTCCGGTTTCTCTTGAAATGCCGCACTCCTTAAATACAACATCCTGCGCTAAACACAGCGTAAAATAACGTAACGTTTGTGCAACAGATAACACCACCAGGGTGACAAAGCATGTGCAACAGGCACGCAAAAACAATAGTCCCGAGATAACCCGTGAAAATCCAATTACGGACAATTTAAACTGCAGAGTGCGTTGCTCAACGAAACATTCCCAATAATCCAACTCAGGCATGGCAATAACTGCACGCCATGTTCTCCCTTAGCACGGACCTGGTGAGCAATCGCCGTGATTAGTAGAGGAAAAAAATGGTCGGACTCTCCAATACCTCCTGTCTTGCTCCAACAGCACAGTCGAAGAAATCTGAGATGGACGAGTTTTATTTTACACATTCCTGAAATCTCATAAACAGATGACTCCAATTTGTTAGGAGATTTTCAAAGTGGGTTTACCATACCTCGACTTGATATGTGGTTGATTTGGTCTTGTGTATGTCGTGCACCTGATAAAAAACCAGAATGACCGAGTTTGCTTTTTTTGCCACACACACAGAGAGAGAGAGAGAGAGAGAGAGAGAGAGAGAGAGAGAGAGAGAGAGAGAGAGAGTGAGAGACGGACGGACGGACGGACGGACGGACAGACAGAGACGCAGACCGACAGAGACGCAGACCGACAGAGACACAGACCGACAGAGACACACACAAACAGACAGACAGACGGACAGCCAGACACCAGACAAATAGAAAGACAGACGTACAGACACACATACACGCAGACAGACACACGCACAGACAGATAGACGGACAGATAGACAGAGACACAGACAAACAGACAGACAGACAGACAGACAGACAGACAGACAGACAGACAGACAGACAGACAGACAGACAGACAGACAGACAGACAGACAGACAGACAGACAGACAGACAGACCGACAGACAGACAGACAGACTGACAGAGATACAGACAGACAGACACTCACACAGACAGACAGTCACACAGACAGACAGTCAGACACACAGACAGACCAGACAGACAGTGAGACAGTCAGGTAGAGAGACAGACAGACAGACAGAGAGACAGACAGACAGACAGACAGACATAAAAATAGACAGACAGACAGACAGACAAAGACAGAGAGAGAGAGAGAGAGAGAGAGAGAGAGAGAGAGAGAGAGAGACAGACAGACAGACAGAAAGGTTAAAGTATCATTTGCATATAAATGTGGACCAGTGGAAGATGGACAATGATGTATATGTGTATTTACCTCTCTAAGTAAATTATTATTGAAAAAATGACAATATGGACATACACACAGACATATGGCAAGACGGACATACAGACAGACAGATGGAAAGACGGACATACACACCAAGACGGACATGCACACAGACAGATAGCAAGACGGACATACACACAGACAGATGGAAAGACGGACATACACACCAAGACGGACATACGCACTGAAAGATTGCAAGACGGACATAGACACAGACAGATGGCAAGACGGAAATACACACAGACAGACGGCAAGACGGACATACACACAGACAGATGGCAAAACGGACATACACACAGACAGATGGCAAGACGGAAATACACACAGACAGACGGCAAGACAGACATACACACAGACATATGGCAAGACGGACATACACGCACTCAGATGGCATGATTTTCGGTGTCGTTGTCGTTGTTGTTGTCGTTGTTCATTTTGTTGTTATTGTTGTCGTTGTTGCTGCTGTTGTTGTTGTCGTATTTTATGTTCTTGTTGTCTTTCGCGACTCAACTAAATATTTTAATGTCTCTGTTTTGAAGATTGCCTGCTAGTCTCTTTTAGAGGTTGTCGTGACCGAATGGGCTACACGTTTAGTTTCTTGAACGTGCTTTTGTTTTTTGACAATTCAGCATCATACTTTTCTTGCCTGTTTGGTATTTTTGTTTTGATTGTCAATTAGCTAAATGGTCATCAAGCATTGTGCACGTGTTGAACGTTTGTTTTGATAGTCCAAGCGTTTAGTATATGTTACATAATTTTGCTTTTAGCAAAATACAGTTAAATCATTACTGTTTGTCCTCAGTGGTTTGACAGGTTCTGAATACTATTATTCGTTTTCTTGTGTCGTGATTGGCAGTTTCCCTATTGAAGAGGGTTTGCGGGAGTGCAAAGAGTTGGGTTTTCAAGGGTCGTTTTTCCGTGGGTCAGGTGCGGCCTAGTATTGGCAACCTGGGTGCATTGTTGGTGCATGGAGGAGCAGTAGTGGGTGAGGGACAGGATTGCTGGGGGTTAGCACCCTGGGTGCCCTATTGGCATGGCAACATGCAACTCCAGGATCGCATGATCCTCTTAAGATTTTATATTCTTGAATGGACTATTTTTCTTGTGACTGCATTTGAGATTTGGCATTTCCGTGTAGTTTTGTATTTGTACTTATATCACTTGACTTTTCTGTAATAAACCTTTCGTTTTTATTTATATCCTCTTGTGTGTTCTGTTACGTTGACGTCCTTCCCTTAGTTAGCCCAGGGGTTGGGAGTTCTCTTTAACATGATGCTGTGAAGGGTTGCTTCCTTTAGTTAGCCCAGAGGTTGGGAGTTCCCTTCACCATGATGATGTCGAGGGTTGCTCCTGAGTCAACGCCACCCAGCGACTTGACATTGTCGTTGCTGCTATTGTCGTTGTTGTTGCTGTGGTCGTTGTCCTTGTTGATGTCGCCGTTGCTGGTACGGTTGTTGTTGTTGTCATTGTTTGTGTAGTTATTGTTGCAGTTGCTGTCGTGATTTTTGCCTTTGTTGTTGCTGCTGTTGTTGCTAATTTGCTGGCATCATGGTTGATTTAGACTGTTGTACGTTGATATTCCTGACCGCGTATTGTGATTATGTGCTAAGCGTGCAAATTCAATCAGAAGACATTTTGTTTTTGTTTTGAGTCCCAATTCATTCAAACCACGATGGAAAAAGCATCAAGTGCACCATATATGCAAACAACGTGGTAGTGGACACGCTGACCGCCACCTACTACTACTTTGGTGAGTCCCAATGTCAAGGTCATTCCTCCAACACGCCTGACCACTTTTCCGTTTGCGAGCAGGCGTGACGTCATTCTAGTCCACGAGAGACTTCGCCTGCCGGCAAAACAGTCTCTAGCACAGTTGACATCACGTAATGGAAGGATTTCGACAAAAAATTTCAAATGAGGGTCTCACGAGAGGCTTGTGGGATAGCCGATCTGCTCTCTGACATAAACCGTTAAAGTAGTTTTGAGACTATTTCGCTAGAATTTCATAACATACTTTTGTTGAGGCAATAAACAAGCGTTTATTCAATGAAATGAAATATTTCTGTTGAATGGAAACATGTGCTGACATCTAATTGATTTCTGTAAAATGTGGAGACAAAAATAGTATCAGAACGAACTATGTTTGGCGCAATGCTGTACTGCGAAGGGTCAAGTCAATTACGAATTTATTGCGAACTATACCAGAGTCACGTTACTTGGGTTCACAGAATGGCGTGACGTGTGGTCGCGTGCGTACCTGAGTGTATATGTGCTAACTTATTTGGTTGTGCATGCCAGAAGGCGCGCGTGTGTATTACTGTGTGTGTGTGTGTGTGTGTGTGTGTGTGTGTGTGTGTGTGTGTGTGTGTGTGTGTGTGTGTGTGTGTGTGTGTGAGAGAGTGTGTGTGTGTTTATGTTTGTGTGTGTGAATGTGTTAGTATGTATGTATGTATGTGTGTGCATGTCTGAATGTGTGTGTGCTTGCATATTTGTGTGGTACAATCTCATGCATGCTCATTCGTCTGAATGATCGTTTCTATGTGTGCATTTTAATGCACGTGACTTTCACTGCACACCTTTGCTAAATTTAGAGCAAATCGTAAAAATACGCTACAAGGCATGCACGCAGACACATTAACCGAATGGATGTATATTAATTATTTTAAAAAAAATATGATTTAAAATTTCTCTATCAGTAAACGCTTTCCTAAATCACATAGTGTGCTAGACAGTGAATGAAACTTAAAATAAAACGTATATGTATTACAAAATTTGGTTTAATTGCAAACACCTCCGTTTCGTATACTCCTCCATCCTCTTTCCTCCATTCTCCCCCACCCTCCCTTCTTCTTTCTCCCCATCCTCCCTCCTCCCCACTCCTCCATCCTCTCTCCTTTCTCTTCTCTATCCTCTGACTTCCCCCTCCCCCTATCGTCTCTCCTTCCCCCTCCCCCACCCTCTCTCATTCATTCTCCCCTATACTCTCGCCTTCCTCTTCCCTCTCCCCCATCCTCTCTTCTTTCCCCTCCCCCATCCTCTCTCCTTCCCCCCTCCCCTATCCGCTCTTCTTTATTCTCCCTTACCTCTCCCCTTCCCATTTCCCCATCCCCTTTCCTTCCCCGTCCTTCATTCTCTCTCTTTCATTCTCCTCTATTATCATCACCCTCCACACTCACACACAATTCACTCTAATTCTTTCTGTTTTCGTTTCTAGGGGTATTACTCGTTGAGGGCGGGATAATTACTTCACTCACTCTCTCATCTCACGTTCCCATTACGTGACACAATGGTCATCAAAAAGTTTCTTTAATCAGACTTAAACACGAGTGAAATCAAATTCAGTGCAATATGAATGAAAATATTCATCAATTCTATCAGTCTACTCACTGTGACTGAAAAGGTAGAGGATTAATTCCACTGACCCAAAACCAAAATTGACCCAAATTACTCACAAGTTCAAGCAGATGGGCGAAGACTGTTCTCGAATCTCCATGGATGAAAACGTCTGCCCCTATCCGCTCTTCTTTATTCTCCCTTACCCTCTCCCCTTCCCATTTCCCCATCCCCTTTCCTTCCCCCTCCTTCATTCTCTCTCTTTCATTCTCCTCTATTATCATCACCCTCCACACTCACACACAATTTACTCTAATTCTTTCTGTTTTCGTTTCTAGGGGTATTACTCGTGGAGGGCGGGATAATTACTTCACTCACTCTCTCATCTCACGTTCCCATTACGTGACACAATGGTCATCAAAAGGTTTTTTAATCAGACTTAAACACGAGTGAAATCAAATTCAGTGCAATATGAATGAAAATATTCATCAATTCTATCAGTCTACTCACTGTGACTGAAAAGGTAGAGGATTAATTCCACTGACCCAAAACCAAAATTGACCCAAATTACTCACAAGTTCAAGCAGATGGGCGAAGACTGTTCTCGAATCTCCATGGATGAAAACGTCTGCCCCAAAACGATATCCACTGAGGAATGGGCATTCACAAGCGCACTCTCTCTCAAGGCGCTACCTCTTGACGAGAGGAACAGGCCATAAGCACGGTGGGCTCACACACTTGCCCGAACAAACACGAACTTTCCAATTGCACCCACGATGAACTTTCCATGCAATGAACTCGGCTTCATAGTCCGGTGAAGGCTTGGTCTTCATTCATTGAAAACGCTGTTCTTCTTGGCATAACCTTTCAGATGGTCGGGGGAGGACTTGAAGAATTTCTTTAATGTGTTCCACCTTAGCACGGAGCTGCTCGAAATACGTCCGCTCACAATGACATTCTCAAAGCCAACAGATAAGAAAATATTCAATCTTCCAGACTGGAGAGTTACTCACAGCGCATGCGCCACTATCCTTAACCAATCAACTTCATGATTGCATATATGGTTGTTTGTGAACAACCGGTTCAAGCCGGTCTCAAATTGCAAAGCTTAGGCTTGTTTCCACCAAAACATCGACATGAGTGAATGCCTTAAAACAATATAGAAAATCGGATAATAGTTGAACCGTAACACTCCCCATGGTTCAATGGAAAATTTGTTATGATTTTAATAAGAAATTTTCTTCAAGCAAAAATGGTATAAACTCAAGAATAAAAATCTAACAAAGTGACAAAGCATCGGCCAATACGTTCTCTCGACCTGGAATATACACAATACGCAGTGGGAATTCTTGGAGGATTAAACTGCATCTCAACAATCATTGGTTCTTCCCCTTTGTGTTGTTCAAGAACACCAACGGATGTTGGTCGTAGTACAATCACTTCATGCACAGGGTGTCTCAAATACACCTCAAAATGTAACAGTGCACTCAGTAGGCTCAAAGTTTCTTTTTCCACAGTAGAGTAACCTTTCTGGCACTGCAAGAACTTCTAGGAATGATATGCTACTGGATGCCTGACATTGTCATCTCCATACTGCATTAACACTGCTCCTATAGTCTGATCCGATGCATCCACCATGAGCTCAAACTGTTTGCTAAAGTATGGTGCCACCAAAAGAGGGTTACATAGTAGAATCAACTTTAGCTTCTCAAAAGCCTGCTGACAGTAATCAGTTCGTCTAAACACCCTTGCCTTTTGCAACAGGTTTGTCAACGACAGAGCTACTTCTGCTAGTTTACAGCAGAACTTTCTGTAGTACCCGATTATTCCCAAACATCTTCTCACAGCTTTCTTACTGTCAGGAGCGGGCATGTTTTTGATTGCTATGACCTTTTCTTGCTGTGTTCTAACTCGACCGTTTCCTACTTCATGTCCCAAATAAGTGATAGGGGCCTTTCGAAACTCACTCTTTGACAGGTTGATGATCATATTGGCCTCGTCGAGGCGTTGGAACAAAAGGTTTAGTTGAGTCAAATGTTCTTCCCATGAGTCACTATACACCACTACATCATCAATATAGGCCTTGCATTTGGGTACATCCCTCACTATCGTATTCATGAGCCTTTGAAACGAAGCAGGTGCTCCCTTCAGACCAAAAGGCATCACATTGTACTGAAATAACCCCTCTGAGGTTACAAACGCTGACATTTCCGTAGCCCTTTCTGTCAGGGGGATTCCGTAGTATCCCTTCAAAAGATCAACTTTTGTCACGAAACGACCAGGGCCTACGCTGTCTATGCAGTCATATATTCTGGGGACTGGGTACAACTCTGATTTGGTTACCGCATTCACCTTACGGTAGTCCATACACATTCTCCAACTTCCATTCCCTTTCTTGACTAGTATGAATGAAGAACTCCACGCGCTATGACTGGGTTCTATCAAATCATGTTGGAGGAGGAACTGCACTTCTTTCCTTAGAATTTCTGTCTTCCTTTTATCCACTCTGTAGGCCTGCTGCTTGATTTGGCATATAATGTCACTATTCAATAGCTCTATGTCATGGGCTATGAGATGAATTGTTCTAGGTACGTCTGAGAACAAACCGTTATGTCTATCAGACAACTTCTCTGGTGTCCTAGCAACAATTCTGAGTTGTGGTAGTGCGCCACCATCCTTAACCAATCAATTTTATGATTGCAAAATCGGTAATTTTGTGAACAACCGGTTCAAGTCGGTCTCAAATTGCAAAGTTTATGTTTGTTCCTGCTAAAACATCAACATGGGCTAATGCCTTTCTAAAACAATAGAGGAAATGGGATAATAGCTGAACCGCAACACCTATACTTTCTCCTTCTCCTTCCCCTTCCCCCATCCCCTCTCCTTCA
>JAWQFJ010009278.1:0-2500 GCA_034096865.1 Theodoxus fluviatilis | reverse complement strand
TCAATTTACACAATAACCTCAAACCTTACCGTAAACCAAGAAAGTTAAAGTTAACCGAAGACTCGTCCAAAAACGTCACTCCTAGTGACACGATGCTCATGCTGTCCGCCATCTTGAATCTCACTAGCTAGGCACCGCTCAAACTGCCTCGCTCAATCTACCCTCGTCTACGATTGGCTCGCGAGCAAGCAAAGAATGAAACTGCCCAATTGGCGAGATCTGCGTAGATCTACCGAGATCTTCGCATTTTGAAACCCGCCCCTGTACACAAGAGTCACTTTTGGTCCTGACCTGCATCTTCAGTATGACGTCTATTGACCTTCAGAGTTTTTAATTGCAACCTGAGTCTAACGTATGCATCTCGGAAAGTTTTATGTTTAAAACATGTATGGAATGAAGAATATCAGAGACAGCTTTCAGTTCTGCTATTTATAGTGCCATTTTTGATATACGCTTTTCTGAAGTCGCTACATTCCATCATAATGTAATAAATAACGTAGCTAAGTTAGAAGAGAATGGAAGTTTCTGTAAATAATATTTGTTCTTAGCTTTGGCACATCGTAGCAAGTGAATAAATTACCGCCACTGTGGGTCACGTATGCAATGCCAAAGTTTTCATCTGTTCAGAAAACGGAATATTTGCTAAATTTAGTTGTTACATCCATCCATAAAGGTATTTTTCCGCATTTTTAGCAAGACGCTATCAGTAACTAGTTTTTACAAAAGCGTTTAACCACGTGACAATCCATCTCGTTTTTTTCCGGATTCTGCCGTACACGCAAACGACCACGTGCTGGCTTGGCTGAAAACACGACACACTCATGAAGGAAGCGCATTTTCCGTGTGCAAATCAGTCTCGCTTGTAGCGAACTTGATAACGAGCTGACGGATGCACGTAACTCGTGTAAATAAGGTAAAGATGCTCTTTTTAATATTACGCCTTTTTCACTCAGTGATGGATGCTCAAACATTTACCCCCTCGACATCGGGTTACATCTCTTTATCATTCCAATACCATCTCAACTCTCTGGGGAGCATGTAATCAGGCTGCGGATGAACGCACCAAAGTTCTCTCACTATCTTCTAACTCAGCTCTCACAGGTTACCGTTTTACAACTGGGTGGGCAGAAGCAATTTGAGTAAAGCACTTTCCTCAAGGGTGCAACTCTAAAATCCGAGCAGATTCGAACGCCGCACCCACCTTCCGCAAGCGACCGCAGGTCAAGCGCGGCGACCACTCGGCCACGGAGCCTCACGAGTGTCTGGTGTCTGAAAAGACTGTTTCGCTTCTTCATTAAGGCTGGAGTGAGGACCTGTACATTTCCTGCACGTCTACCCAGGCCCTGGCGCCCAGCGGCCAAAGCCCAAGTACGAAACGACGTTCGGCGGCACCCTGTCCACCACGCATGCGCCATTGAGCCGTGTCGCCCTGCCGTGACTGGAGGCGGTTGTTGGGTCTGAGTGTCCAAGTGTAGGCCTAGCAAGACACACGTCATCACATAGACACCACATCATCTAAACTGACCAAGAGTTGCAGGAGCGTTTCTGTCTTGTAAAAGTTGGAAGCAGGCACTTTCCGCAGTTGCAAGCATCCACACTCAGAAAACTGTTATATTAAATGAATTGGACACGTGACGTTTCAATTACATAATCAAGGCAATATTTAGCACCAAAATGCATATCCAGATAACTAGTTAATGCAAAACTAAAGATTAAAATGCTGCAAAAATGCGTTTGCAATAATGCTCTGTGGTTTGCAAAATGGGGTAAACCATCTCCAGAAATCGCGAAGGAGGCGAAGTACGGTGTTTGTCATCCACATGAAGCAACTTCCCAGATTCAGCACAATGTGTCCAACACCGATGTTGTACTGTCTTTCAAGAAAGACGCACACACGTCACAGACGAGTAACACTGACAACAAACAGCCTCGTTGTGGAAACCTGGGAAATCATTTTGAACTGGACCCTCCGTAGAATCCTGCTCAGACATGATTGTTTATCACCATGACAACAGAACTGTTTATTACCACTATGACAAGAGTGTTTATTACCACTAGGAGAGGACTGTTTATCACCACTAGGTCATGACAGATTTTCAGCATGACAACAGGAGTATTAATCACCACTAGGACAGGGCTGTTTAGGACCACTAGGACAGGACTGATTATTACCACTAGGAGAGGAATATTTATCCCTCCAGGTTTACTGGAGGTCCTACAGACTTTATTAGTCTGTCTGTGTGTGTGTGTGTGTCTGTCTGTCCCGTCACCACGGCCTATATCTCAAAAACTACTGGACGGATTTCCTTGAGATTTTGCACACTGACTGGAAGTTAGGTCCGATTCAATATTATCAAATTTTCAGAATCGAGGTTTTAAAAGAAAGTGACTTTTTTACATTTTGGTGTTTCAATGAAAGCAATTCAACAGACTCCATTTTGCAAAATCTGTGACGTCATCATTTGACGTTGTATAACGTGACGTCATTTGCGAGGAGATT
>JAWQFJ010009275.1:42500-49767 GCA_034096865.1 Theodoxus fluviatilis | reverse complement strand
CATGGGGTTAAAAAATTGGTGTCGCCATAGTAACCGGAAGTAGGCACAAACAAGATGGCCGCCGAAAACTCAAAGTGCTCCGATTTGACCGAAATTTTGTGTGTGGGCAGGTAAAGTCAGATAATGAAGATCTGTGAACAAAAGTTTTGGTTACCATGCTTACGTCACGAGAAAAACAAAATGGCGGCTGAGGAAACAATGGACGACTGTGTCGAAGGCGGCGAAGCCGCCTGAGACACAGGAGTTCCTATCAACTTAAAACTTGGAATGGGGTTAGATGTTTGCCAGGGTCAGGTCATGGTGAGGTTAAAAAAATGGCGTTGCCATGGTAACCGGAAGTGGGCACAAACAAGATGGCCGCCGAAAACTCAAAGTGCTCCGATTTGACCGAAATTTGGTGTGTGGGTAGGTAAAGTCAGATGACGAAGATCTGTAAACAAATTTTTTGGTTACCATGGTTACGTCACGAGAAAAACAAAATGGCGGCTGAGGAAACAATGGACGACTGTGTCGAAGGCGGCGAAGCCGCCTGAGACACATGAGTTCCCATCGACTTAAAACTTGGTATGGGGTTAGATGTGGGCCGGGGTCAGGTCATGGTGGGGTTAAAAAAAGGTGTCGCCATGGTAACCGGAAGTGGGCACAAACAAGATGGCCGCCGAAAACTCAAAGTGCTCTGATTGGACCGAAATTTGGTGTATGGGTAGGTAAAGTCAAATGATGAAGATCTGTGAACACATTTTTGGTTATGGTTACGTAATGAGAGAAAAAATGGCGGCTGAAGAATTTGGCTTTGTATGTGGCTTTGACGCTTTGCGCATTGCCTGGCCGCGAAGCGGCTAGTCTGTATATATAAGTGAGCTGTCTGTCTGTCTGTGTGTCTGTCTGTGTGTGTGACACTCATACGTTTCCACAGTTTTATTCCCATCCACTTGAAACTTGGTATGGGGTTAGGTGTGGACCGGGGTCAGGTCAACGTGGGGTTAAAAAAATGGTGTTGCCATGGTAACCGGAAGTGGGCACAAGCAAGATGGCCGCCGAAAACTCAAAGTGCTCCGATTTGACCGAAATTTGGTGTGTCGGTAGGTAAAGTCAGATGATGAAGACCTCTGAAAGAAATATTCGGTCGTCATGGTTACGTGATGAGAAAAACAAAATGGCGGCTGAAGAATTTGGACGACTGTGTCGAAGGCGGCGAAGCCGCCTGAGACACAGGAGTTCCTATCGACTTAAAACTTGGTATGGGGTTAGATGTGGGCCGGGGTGAGGTCATGGTGGGATTAAAAAATGGTGTTGCCATGGTAACCGGAAGTGGGCACAAACAAGATGGCGGCCGAAAACTTAAAGTGCTCCGATTTGACCGAAATTTGGTGTGTGGGTAGGTAAAGTCAGATGATGAAAATCTGTGAACAAATGTTTTGGTTGTCATGGTTACGTGACGAGAAAAACAAAATGGCGGCAGAAGAATTTGGATGACTGTGTCGAAGGCGGCGAAGCCACCTGAGACACAGGAGTTCCCATCGACTTAAAACTTGGTATGGGGTTAGGTGAGGGCCGGGGTCAGGTCATGGTGGGGTTAAAAAAATGGTGTCGCCATGGTAACCGGAAGTGGGCACAAACAAGATGGTCGCCGAAAACTCAAAGTGCTCCAATTTGACCGAAATTTGCTGTGTGGGTAGGTAAAGTCAAATGATGAAGATCTGTGAACAAATGTTTTGGTTATCATGGTTACGTAATGATAATAACAAAACGGCGGCTGAAGAATTTGGTTTTGTATGTGACTTTGGCGTTTGCACAGTGCCTGGCCGCGAAGCGGCTTGTCTATATATATAAGTTAGCTGTCTGAGTGACACTTATACGTTTCCACAGTTTTATTCCCATCGACTTGAAACTTGGCACGGGGTTAGGTGTGGACCGGGGTCAGGTCAACGTGGGGTTAAAAAAATGGTGTTGCCATGGTAACCGGAAGTGGGCACAAACAAGATGGCCGTCGAAAAGTCAATGTGCTCCGATTTGACCGAAATTTGGTGTGTGGGTAGGTACAGTCGCATGATGAAGATCTGCGAAAATAAATTTTGGTTGTCATGGTTACGTGACGAGAAAAACAAAATGGCGGCTGAAGAATCTGGACGACTGTGTCGAAGGCGGCGAAGCCGCCTGAGACACAGGAGTTCCCATCGACTTAAAACTTGGTATGGGGTTAGGTGTGGGACGGGGTCAGGTCATGGTGGGGTTACAAAATGGTGTTGCCATGGTAACCGGAAGTGGGCACAAACAAGATGGCCGCCGAAAAGTCAAAATGCTCCGATTTGACCGAAATTTGGTGTGTGGGTAGGTACAGTCAGATGATGAAGATCTGTGAGCACATTCTTTGGTTATCATGGTTACGCCATGAGAAAAACAAAATGGCGGCTGAAGAATTTGGACGACTGTGTCGAAGGCGGCGGAGACACAGGAGTTCCCATCGACTTAAAACTTGGAATGGGGTTAGGTGTAAGCCGGGATCAGGTCATGGTGGGGTGAAAAAAAATGGTGTCGCCATGGTAACCGGAAGTGGGCACAAACAAGATGGCCGCCGAAAACTCAAAGTGCTCCGATTTGACCGAAGTTTGGTGGTTGGGTAGGTCAAGTCAAGTGATGAAGATCTGTGACCAAATTGTTTGGTTATCATGGCTACGTCATGAGAAAAACAAAATGGCGGCTGAAGAATTTGGAGGACTGTGTCGAAGGCGGCAAAGCCGCCTGAGACACAGGAGTACACAGTTTTATTCCCATCGACTGAAAACTTGGTATGGGGTTAGGTGTGGGCCGGGGTCAGGTCATGGTGTGGTTAAATAAATGGTGTTGCCATGGTAACCGGAAGTGGGCACAAACAAGATGGCCGCCGAAAACTCAAAGTGCTCCGATTGGACCGAAATGTGGTGTGTGAGTAGGTAAAGTCAAATGATTAAGATCTGTGAACAATTTTTTTGGTTATCATGGTTACATAATGAGAATAACAAAATGGCGGCTGAAGAATTTGGACGACTGTGTCGAAGGCGGCGAAGCCGCCTGAGACACAGGAGTTCCCATCGACTTAAAACTTGGTATGGGGTTAGGTGTTGGCCGGGGTCAGGTCATGGTGGGTTAAAAAAAATGGAGTTGCCATGGTAACCGGAAGTGGGCACAAACAAGATGGCCGCCGAAAACTCAAAGTGCTCCGATTTGACCGAAATTTGGTGTATGGGTAGGTACAGTCGAATGATGAAGATCTGTGAAAATAAATTTTGGTTGTCATGGTTACGTGACGAGAAATACAAGATGGCGGCTGAGGAAACAACGGACGACTGTGTCGAAGGCGGCGAAGCCGCCTGAGACACAGGAGTTCCCATCGAGTTAAAACTTGGAATGGGGTTAGATGTGGGCCAGGGTCAGGTCATGGTGGGGTTAAAAAAAATGGCGTTGCCATGGTAACCGGAAGTGGGCACAAGCAAAATGGCCGCCAAAAACTCCAAGTGCTCCGATTTGACAGAAATTTGGTGTGTGGGTTGGTAAAGTCAAACGATGAAGATCTGTGAACAAATTTTTGGGTTACCATGGTTATGTCACGAGAAAAACAAAATGGCGGCAGAGTAAACAATGGACGACTGTGACGAAGGCGGCGAAGCCGCCTGAGACACAGGAGTTCCCATCGACTTAAAACTTGGAATGGGGTTAGATGTGGGCCGGTGTCAGGTCATGGAGGGGTTTAAAAAAAGGTATCGCCATGGTAACCGGAAGTGGGCACAAATAAGATGGCCGCCGCAAACTCAAAGTGCTCCGATTTGACCGAAATTTGGTGTATGGGTAGGTAAAGTCAAATGATGAAGATCTGTGAACACATTTTTGGTTATGGTTAGAATGAGAAAAACAAAATGGCGACTGAAGAATTTTGGCTTTGTATGTGGCTTTGACGCTTTGCGCATTGCCTGGCCGCGAAGCGGCTAGTATATATATAAGTGAGCTGTGTGTGTGTGTGTGTGTGTGTGTGTGTGTGTGTGTGTGTGTGTGTGTGTGTGTGTGTGTGTGTGTGTGTGTGTGACACTTATACGTTTCCACAGTTTTATTCCGATCGACTTGAAACTTGGCATGGGGTTAGGTGTGGACCGGGGTCGGGTCAACGTGGGGTTAAAAAATGGTGTTGCCATGGTAACCGGAAGTGGACACAAACAAGATGGCCGCCAAATACTCCAAGTGCTCCGATTTGACCGAAATTTGGTGTGTGGGTAGGTAATGTCAGATGATGAAGATCTGTGAACAATTTTTTTGGTTACCATGGTTACGTCACGAGAAAAACAAGATGGCGGCTGAAGAATTTGGACGACTATGTCGAAGGCGGCGAAGCCGCTTGAGACACAGGAGTTCCCATCAACTTAAAACTTGGTATGGGGTTAGGTGTGCCTCGGGGTCAGGTCATGGTGGGGTTAAAAAAATGGTGTCGCCATGGTAACCGGAAGTGGGCACAAACAAGATGGCCGCCGAAAACTCAAAGTGCTCCGATTTGACCGAAATTTGGTTTGTGGGTAGATACAGTCGAATGATGAAGATCTGTGAATACATTTTTTGGTTATCATGGTTACGTAACAAGAAAAACAAAATGGCGTCTGAAGAATTTGGACGACTGTGTCGAAGGCGGCGAAGCCGCCTGAGACACAGGAGTTCCCATCGACTTAAAACTTGGAATGGGGTTAAATGTGGGCCAGGGTCAGGTCATGGAGGGGTTTAAAAAAATGGCGTTGCCATGGTAACCGGAAGTGGGCACAAACAAGATGGCCGCCGAAAACTCAAAGATTTGACCGAAATTTGGTGTGTGGGTAGGTAAAGTCAAATGATGAAGATCTGTGAGCGATATTTTTGTGGTTATAATGGTTACGTAATGAGAAAAACAAAATGGCGGCTGAAGAATTTGGCTTTGTATGTGGCTTTGGCGTTTTGCACAGTGCCTAGGCGCGAAGCGGCTAGTATTTGATAAGACCAAGAAATAACACTTTGTCGTACCTGATTGATGGACGAGACAAAGAGAAATCTCGAAATGCAGTAATGTGAATTTATTACGGTCTAGAACTTCAAGATTAAAAAATCATAAATACATCAGAATATAGAAAAGTAGAAATGCTATAAATAGGTGCAATTTATGTTTACTATGGAAACACGAGCAAATTTTAAATCCTCTTTGTACTCTCACTGTATATATGATCTCGACATTTTACATTTTGTACATTATTGCCCGATTATATCACTGCTGGGACAACTTTACTAAACTAGTTCGCTTAATCCTTGTAGTACAAAGTTTTACTTCATAAGAAATATTCACCTGTCTATAATGTTAATGTTAACTTGCGAGTGGGCAATTGAATGATTTTTATGTCATTGACATTATATCTCTGCGACTTGCAGTACCTGGTTCTGCAGTACAGACATTTTTACTATTTGTATCTGTACATTAATGCCTTTTTCTATTACCCTTTAGTCACGTGGCGGCACACGCATGTATATTTAATACATTTTATTTTGACGGGTCGTTGGCCGAAATAAAGATAATCGATCAATCAATAAAAATCTCTCTCTCTCTCTCTCTCTCTCTCTCTCTCTCTCTCTCTCTCTCTCTCTCTCTCTCTCTCTCTCTCTCTCTCTCTCTCTCTCTCTCTCTCTCTCTCTCTCTCTCTCTCTCTCTCTCTCTCTCTCTCCTCTCTCTCTCTCTCTCTCTCACACACACACTCTATATCTATCTGTCTATCTAACAATTATTTTCTCTACTAATCACGGCGATTGCCGACCAAATCCGTGAAAGAGGAAAACATGGTGTGCATATATTGCAAGAATGCCTGAGCTGTTCTATCTTATCTTTGCTGACGATATCGTTTTGCTATCAACCACATCTTGTAGGCTTACAATGTCAAATTGATAACTTGGCTCAAACATCTGAAAAATTTGGCTTGCGCATAAACATAAGGAAAACATAGGTGATGGTGTTTCGTCGTAGTGGATGCCTTGGAAAAGGGGAGAAATGGTTCCTTGGTAGTACTGAACTAGAGACTGTCAATAACTATACAAATACCTTGGCTATGTGATTACCACCAAACTATCGGTCACATTAGCACTAAATGATCAGAGTACAAACTCAAAACGAAAGGTAGTCCATTTGTTGAAAGTCATGTGGAAGCTCCGTAGTATGAATATGTCGGTATACTTTCGTTTGTTCGATGCACAGGTACTACCCTCACTATTGTATGCATCAGAAGAATGGGGTCTGCAAAGATACGACAGTGTTGAGAAAGCTCACCTCTTTGCATGCAAGAGATTTTTTTATCTTGACATTAGAACACCCAACAGCAAGGCATATGGAGAGCTAGAGAGATACCCACGTGTTGTTAACTCTACTATTAAAGCTATCAAGTATTGGCAGAAACTCGACAAATTACCGATCACCAGGCTTTTCCAAAGCAAGCTTATCTCATGCCCGCAAATAAGGTGGTGCCACCCAAATTGAACTGTACAAAAGTGATTGAAAGCAGACTGTGTGAACTAGGATTTGGTTACGTATGCGTCAACAAAGGTGTCGCAAACGAACAAGGCTTTGTACATTGCACAGTAAATTGGAAAGCGAAAGATTCCGAATGTACAGAGAATTGAAGCAAATGTTTGAACCAGAAAAATATATATATTACATTAATATAAGAAAATTTAGATATTCCTTTGTCCGATTCCGATGCAACATAAATGAGCTTTCAGTTAATAGAAGATATGAAGTAACGCAGAGAGACGAAATGTGCTGTCCATTATGTAACAACGCCCTTAAAAACGAGGAACATTTCTTACTGTTTTGTCCTAAATTTGAAGACTTAAGGGCAAAGTATTTCGAAGAATATTTACCCAGAACACGAGGATAGATTACCTGTATTTGATTGTTGGCACGTTAACTTAAAAAAATCGACAAGTAGCGATGTACATATACTATGCTTTTCAGAGACGGAGCCAATTATTACTTTCGTCTCCATATACAAGATTGTCTTGAGGATCGAGGTACAGTCTGTTAAAAACCTGTATTGAAAATTGCTCTTTAATATACAATTTATAATATACCATATTGTACACATGCTGGATGAGCCCTTGTTATGGGCCGTTGTCCTGACACAATGAAGTCTGAAGTCTCTCTCTCTCTCTCTCTCTCTCTCTCTCTCTCTCTCTCTCTCTCTCTCTCCCTCCCTCTCTCTCCCTCCCCCCTCTCTCTCCCTCCTTCCCTCCCCCT
>JAWQFJ010009275.1:32500-37500 GCA_034096865.1 Theodoxus fluviatilis | reverse complement strand
TGAGCAAACTGTGGGATTGCAATTCCATGTTGCTCTATGTTGTAGTCTTGGGTGGGGCCGCAAATGCTCATACATGACGACCCATCTAAGTTCTTTCGGTTCCCTTACCTGCTTGTGTAAACATGACTCTGGCCCCTGATATTTCAGCTCTCTTGGGAATTCCCCCATTTCAGGCGCTCTAAAATTCTCGGTCCGAACACAACATTAGAACAACGCAGTCGACTAAATGTTGTAACCTGCAGCCACGGCTCCTGCATGGAAATACCGAAGTTCTTCTTGCAACGTTTTCATTCTCAGAACTTTTGCGGACTAGTGGAATCCTATTCCTGTGTCCCGTCAATTCACTTCTGTGTGTGAGTGCGTGCGTATATGTGAGTGAGTGTTTGCATGTATATGTGTGGGTATGTGTGTGCGAGCTTGTAAATGTGTGTGCGAGTGTGTAAATGTATGTGCGCGTGTGTGTACGTGTGTGTGTATGTGTGTGTGTACACGTGTATACATGTGTGTGTTAACATGTGTGTACGCGTATGTGTGTGTTTGTACTCTGGTGCGCGTGTGTATGTTCATGTGTGCGTGCTCGCGCGCGCGTGCGCGAGCACGTGTGTGCGTGCGTGTGTGTATGTACCACTTTAACTTTGTCTTCTCCGTGACTATGTGAGTCGATCCAACACCATCTCAACTTTCTTGGAAGTGTGCAGTCGCTTTTGAATAGTTTGATCAGTAATCGATGTGCCCGTGCCTTGCTCTATGCCAAATTCGAACTATAACTGACATGAAAGGGGAATATAAAAAAGTTGATTGACTAACTGGGGGAAAATATTGAGGCGACGCAATGTGTGATACTTCCCCGCTGTCAGGAGCTAACCCAACTCAGTAACCTTGCTGTGACATTCCTGAGCTCTCGAAGGATATCTCTGTTATGTCAGACCGTTTTCCATTGGATGTGTTTGGACAGCAAACCATTAAAGAGTCCGAAACATGCACACACATCGGAGATGTGGTCGCCATTGACGTGTCCTCTTACTTCCTAAGGGTAGATTTAATGAAAAGTGTACCACCTGGCATCTTGAAGAGTCCATAACTCCCTAGTAAAAAGTCGCATAGTCAATGCTATATCATCTTCAAGAAAATCCAAAAACTTTTTTTGGGTACCATATCTTAAAAGGTGTTAAGTGTCGTAGAACACTTATTTCGTTGTCGAGGGTTACAATTTTCCTTCCAGCCCTCACATGTACCCGTATCACTCACCAATGGAGAGAAGCAATGCAAGATTATCAGCTGGCTTATGGATGCAGGTCCTGGGGTCCCCAAGAAACCTGTTCATTTTATGAACTGGGCAATCGCTTTGAGGAGGCTTCGAAATTCAGTCATCAGATGTTGACAGAAACAAACATTTGTGTACCCTACTCCCATGCATTCAGGAGATTGTGTAAATATAAACCCAACAACATTTTTGGGCTTCGGCAGTATATTTGAACCAGTTGCATGCGTAAACTAAGGATTATTTATTGCGTGTTATGGACAAAATGTTACAAGCAAGGAGTCATTCGTCAGCTGAATATCCCCCTTGTTGCTTTCGTTCTTGCAGTGAACTTGTACAAATAGACGCTTTTAACGAATAGATGTAGATTCTTTAGGCTGTAACACAACTTCGAGAAGGGCATGGCCAGTGATTGAAGTTTATAGTCAGTGGTAAGAAATAGCATGATAGGCACAGCATGAATGCATAGTAAACTGCTCAAACTTTGCTCGCCTGTTGAAACCCTGTCTTGTAGACAGGCGAATTTAGGCGAGCAAGCTTTGGCCTTTGATCACGTGCGAAGTGCGATGCCGCGGTTCAATCAATGGGGTGGGGAAATCTGGATTCGTTCTTGCTTCTCCAGAAAGCCTGCTAATTCACAGAAAAAAATGCTGCTGCTGCAAACTGCAGTAGAGACAGCACGTGTACGTTCCGCATTGTGCTCCCTGTTTGTGGCATTTGTTTGATTCATTCTGTAACCATAACAAATTGTTTTCAACTTGAGCCAGGTTCTATTTATTCCTACAATTTACTCGACTGCGCTGTATCAACTTGTTTATCATTATGAATTTTGAGCATTGATTACTGTAATAACGATTCTCAATTCATGCTATCCAGTTATTGTTCCAGTGATGTGCTTCAAAAGAACCATTTTCAAAAGCGCATCACACATAACAAGGGAAGAGGTACTGCTTACAGTAGTTTGATGGAGAGATGCTGGGACGCCTAATCCCAATATGGCCAAAAGAAAAAATAGTTGTAGTTGTGGCAACATGGCCTGAAGAAAAAGGCTTGGTAGGTCGGCATGAACTCTCTTTCTTTTGTTTTTAATTAAAGAGCCAGATTGAACATAATTTTATTTCCCCCTGAAAGGACTGAATTAAAAAAAATCTTAGATAATGGACTCTCCGAGTGTTCATAAGGCAGGGAAGATGGGACAACACTTAAGGCAGTGAAGATGGGACAACACACAATTCATTGATTACCACCGATTTCTTCCCCTTTTTTCTCGCTTTATTTTCAAAATAAGATAACAAAAGTTTAGGGTCGGCTGAAAAAAAAGGGTCGGTCGGGCTACCTGTACTATTTTTTTCTTTGGCCTAGGACAAATGTATAACTGCAGAATGGCGGTAAGGCAGGAAACTAGAATGGAGCCTGTTTTGGCAGGCCGTGTGGGGTGGGTTGACTTCTGGCTAAGTCAGTGAGGCGAGGCCGCGTCTGCTCGTTGCCTTGTAGAGCAGGCTACTCGCACACCAGCACAGTGAGGCGCGGTTCATACAGAGGCTTGACTGGTGAGTTTTTACAGGAGTTTCTGTCCTGTGTGCATTCGTTAGACGTGCTTTGCACAATAATATTATACTTTACCGATAATTTCCCCTGCTTTAGGTGCCACTGCTCTCTCTCTCTCACTCTCTCTCTCTCTATCTCTCTCTATCTCTCTCTCTCTATCTCTCTCTCTCTATCTCTCTCTCTCTCTCTCTCTCTCTCTCTATGGAGAGAAAAGAAGCAAGGAGACTTTCGTATAACTTCAGAACTTTATTAGCAAAGCTTTCGGGGCCAAGTAGGCTCCTTCATTAGTGCAGTGTAAGTCTACACGCGATCATGTATATGTAAGCTCTGTGATCAAAGTTTCCAACACTCGGGTGCGTGTGGTATGCGGCACGGGGTACAGGCGGCGAAAACGGTTGAGGGTGACATCGCAATGGGAAAGAGGGTGGGGTGAGAAAAAGGGGGGCAGTAGTAAGCATGTGGGTCTCGGGAAATAGGAGAGCCCAAACTCAAAATCTGAGGTCGCAAGACCTGCAGGACTGCAGAAAACCCTCTCACGCAGAGATAGTGGCACATGGACCACGTGCTTGGCGGTGCTAGGCACGGGAAAGGCTGCCAGAGCAGGGCCATAGGGGGTGAGTGCATCTCATGAGGCGTGGGGGCACGGGAGTCACTTATAGTGAGTGGCTCATGAACCCTAGGTCACGGTTCAGCCCAGCCTCATGAGTGCCGAATCTCCCAATGAGCTGCTGTTCGACCACTCGTCTCCGTGGTGGGTCTGGCAGGTGTCCCGTGAGTACGCTCACTCTCAGGTCAGCCGTGGTGTGGCCTTGCCTACTGAAGTGTAGACGACGCCACGGCGAATGGTCTTCGCCTCCGCGTCACCTGCATTCGCGAGAAACGGTGCATCCAGCTTCTGAGGAGAAAAAACGACAAACTCCGTAAACTCGGCATTCCCACTCCTGCGAAAGCCGACGGAGGGTCGGACGAAGACGGCCCTGCCTGCAAGACAGTTGACAACCTCTCTGACTACAACCCAACCAGTCCGGAAGTAGAGGTCCTCAGCCTCGGACTCAAGTTCTGCCCATCAGCTCGTATGGATCCCGTCGGCTTGGCTTCGGACACAGAGGATTTCATCCGTAGACTACGGCTCCAGGAATTCTTCCACGACAATCCGCGTACTGACGCCAACGACTTCCAAAACCAGGAGAATACTTGGCGCAGAGAGTAACGCTCCCTCTTTACCCCTGCGGAAGGCCGCAATTCAAAGCTGGACCTGCTTGCTCCAGCCATGAGAAGCTTCGTCAAAGCTGTATACGTCTGAGGAAAGCAGAGGAGAACTCACAATCTCACTCAAGTACAGCGCGATGCCATTAATTCCCTGAAATCCAACTCCGACATCGTCATTAAGCCGGCAGGCAAGGGAGGAGCCGTAGTCATCATGAACTGAAGAGACTACGTTCATGAGACACAGCGGCAGCACTCCAATACGGACCACTACCGGCCTCTGACGACGGATCCTACCGAGCAACACAAACAAGAACTCCGCCAACTCATCAAGTCTTTCCCTTCCGACCTCCAATCCCACATCTCATGAATGATCCCAAGCAACCCGCGTCTCGGATGCCTGTACCTTCTTCCCAAGATCCATAAGGAAGGCACACACGAACGACCCATTGTGTCGGAAAACGCGACTCTTTGCGAGAACATCTCAGGGTTTGTGGACGAAATTCTCAAACCGATTGACCAGCGGATACCTAGCTTCTGCAACGACACGACCGACTTCTTGAACAAGTTAGCCAAGTTTGAGTCGGTACCAGAAGGAGCTCTGCTTGCCACCATGGATGTCTTTACACGAGCATCCCACACAGAGACTGCATCGAAGCCATCGCCTCCGTGCTGAACATGGGCAACTGCCCTTGTCCTGAGATGATCCTCCAACTTATCCGCTTCATCCTCGAGCACAACACCTTCCCATTCGGGGAGGATCGATATATCCAGGTGCATGGAACCGCTATGGGAACCAAATTTGCACCTCAGTATGCTCATTTGTTCATGCACAGGTTCGAGGAGGATTTCTTCGCTACACGAGATCTGCGACCATACCTCTACACCTCTACATCGAATTTGGCATAGAGCAAGGCACAGGCACAGGCACATCGATTACTGATCAAACTATCCAACAGCAACGGCACACTTCCAAGAAAGTTGA
>JAWQFJ010009275.1:0-27500 GCA_034096865.1 Theodoxus fluviatilis | reverse complement strand
GTCCACGGACTGATGATGATTGCGAAGGTCAGTATATCTCCATAGCAAAAGATATCACATGATCCACCATTTTATTTAAAATTGAATCACAGCTGGTGGCTTCTCAAACTTGATCCTCTCGTCACTGACAGGGTTGAGAGTATTCACGTGGCCCTATATCTTGTCGCGTATATTCAAAGACATATACACGTAAAATTGTTCAGAAAAATGACTATCTCTCAGTCTTCAAAGTTCAGTGTGTGTGTGTGGGGGTGTGTGTGTGTGTGTATGTGTGTGTGTGTGTGTGTGTGTGTGTGTGTATGTGTGGTTTGTTTGTGGTTTGTTTGTGTGTGTGTGTGTGTATGTGTGTGTGCACGCGCGCGCGCGCGTGTGTGTGTGTGTGACTGTGTGTGTGTGTGTGTGTGTGTGTGACTGTGTGTGTGTGTGTGTGTGTGTGTGTGACTGTGTGTGTGTGTGACTCTGTGTGTGTATGTGTGTGTGTGTGTGTGTGTGTGTGTGTGTGTGTCTGTGTGTCTGTGTCGTACCTCACTAAAATCATTTCCGAAGGTAACAGGACCATACAGTATTTAGTTATATAATTACAGTATAAACAATAAGATCTACTTTATGGAATAGGAGCCCGCCGTCCACGGATGGATGGTGATTTCGAAGGTCAGTATATCGCCATAGTCTAAGATATCACATGATACGCCATTTTTTAAATAATTGAATCACAGCTGGTGGCTTCTGAAACTTGATCCTCTCGTCACTGACGTGTGACAGGGTTGAGAGTATGCACGTGGCCCTAGAAACTACACCTTGTCGCGTACACGCAAAGTCATATACTCGTAAAATTGTACAGAGAAAAGTGACTATCTGTACATATATGAAGTTTGGTGTGTGTGTGTGTGTGTGTGTGTGTGTGTGTGTGTCTGTGTGTGTGTGTGTGTGTGTGTGTGTGTGTGTGTGTTTGTGTGTGTGTGTGTGTGTGTGTGTGTGTGTGTGTGTGTGTTGTTTGTGTGTGTGTGTGTGTGTGTGTGTGTGTGTGTGTGTGTGTGTGTGTGTGTGTGTGTGTGTGTGTGTGTGTGTGTGTGTGTGTGTGTGTGTGTGTGTGTGTGTGTGTGTGTGTGTGTGTGTGTGTGTGTGTGTGTGTGTGTGTGTGTGTGTGTGTGTGTGAGACGCCGGTTCTGACTGGGTTCTTTAGCTTGCTGGTATGAGGCCTGCAAGGCATCTCGTGTTTCACCAAAGATTATAGGTTACACAAAGATAGCTCATGCCGAGCTTTTGCTCTATTAAGTTACAAGACGCTGCACCTAGCGGTGAGAGTAGGGGTGAATAAGGAAAGTGTACTCACACCGCTTAGTGACAAGACGGCGAAGAAAGCTGCCTGCTGATTGGAGGATTCTATTCAGGGAACCAATCAGAGGACTGCTTTCGTGTAGATATGGCGTTTATGTCTACGCTTTGGACAATTCAATGGCGGCAGCTCTCTCCAGTTCGCGCAGAAAAAGCTATATTTTGGGATACTAGAAACCCATCCGAAGAAAATGTAAGCCATGAACAGCATTAATTTATCAAAGCTGTATGTTGAATGCATCAAAAGGTATTGAAAGGTCCTACTTTTTAACAATCGAAATGCAGGTCACATGGACACGCTTGATTGTAACTATAAATATTTGGGGAAGCGGCAACTGAATTCACTTAATCGAATGACTTTCTGGCAGCAAATCACCTTCTTGACAGGTATGTATTGCTTTGCATTTCCTAATGATGTTCCACAGGGGTGTATACGTTGATAAACAAGCTTGCATTCTTAGATAATAATGAAAAATAGATCGTTCCCATTCAAACCATACCATGTAGATCTATGTCGAGTTGGATTTCACAACGCCTGCTACAAAAAACAAAGCCAAAACACCCCCATTATTGCAGCAAATCAATTTATTACACATTACACAGTAAATGTATTCACAAACATGATCGGAACGCATCAGAAACCGTCGATAAACAAGAAGTTTTACATGTCGCTAAGAGGTGTGATTAACTTTCCTTGATTCACCAATAGTTCTAGCCGCTTGGGGCGCAACGTGTCTCGATCCTCACAACAATGAGCTAATGAACTATCTTTGTGTAACCTTTAATCTTTGGTTTCACTGCCTGCCCTCGCTTCTCGTGCCGCAGCTGCTCTATAAATAGAGTACACTAGCCTGTCACTGGTTAACTGCTGAGAAAGGCTGCCAGCCGCTTTTGCGCCGCCTCAGAGTTGTTGACACCTAGCATTGTACGCTGCATGATATACTAAATAGTTAGTTTTGCAATGCAATGAAATCTGTATTAATGAAGAGAGCTAACCATAAGCTTTCCACAGACACCAAACACATGCTGTTTTGTAACAGCGTACCACATGCAGAGAGAGATAGAAGTCTCCCATAAGAAGGACCACACATGACCGATTCACTCTGCAAAGCATCACATCATCGTTTTGTACATGCTTGCATAACAAGACTGCAGGCCAAAAAATCTTGTTTTTCCTCAACAATCAGTCCCATAATTTGCACAGAAAGGTTGGAATAGCATGCCAATGTCTAATTCAGAAGCATTTTCAGTTTCATGTTGACCACACTGTTCTGACGTGAGCAATCCAATTCTTTTTCTTCGCATTAAAGGAACGCAACTGAAAGTCACATATATAATCCATAGGACATTCTCATTTCTGAAACGGAAATTCAGCCCGAGTTTCGTCCCTTTACTTCTGGCAGTTCCGGTAGACTGGTAAAAATAGAAGCTGATGTGATGATTGCTAGATCGTGGTAAAAGGATAATATTAAAGCATGCAAAAAGATGAATGATATTAAAAACTAATCGAAAATAGTCACATTAGACTGTTTTAACGTATACTTTCTGCACAAAACCCACAGAAGATAAGTAGGCTACACAAACCTCACCGTACGTACCTAGCTGGCTAGCAGACAAACGCGATCGAACCGTAGTCACTACGCCAGCAGACGATCGAGCTAGTGTGATATAATGTTTCATGTAATGCTCGAATGAGTAGCAGCAGATAACTGTTTAGTTCTGACTTGAATTGACAATTTCGTTTTTCTGCCTGGCGAGGACCGAAAATTCTTTATCATCGAGTCGATGAGTGATCAACTTGCCCGCACTTGGCGTAATGTATAACTCCTAAGATCGGGTCGATGATGACAAGAAAATGGAATTAAAACACACAAAAAGTTTCATTACAACTAAAATCACCGATTATATTAATAACTGACCATTTTTACACTTACAGCTATCTTACTCAAACAAACCACACCGTACATACCTAGGAGATGAACACGATCGAACCGTAGCCACTACGCCAGCAGACGATCGAGCTAGTGTGATATAATGTTTCATGTAATGCTCGAATGAGTGGCAGCAGATAATTGCTTAGTTCTGGCTTGAATTGACTATTTAGTTTCCCTGGTCAGGCGAGGACAGAACATTCACGATCATAGACTGATAGAGTCGATGAGTGCATGATCAACTTGCCCGCATTCGGCGTAATGTAACGTGTAAGATGTATGCAAGTATGACACTCGTGCACTGAGTTTTGATGCGTGACCGGGACACTCCCCGCAGTATGTTTTGTTTGCTTTATATGTAAGGTTTTAGCACTAGATGTAGGTGTAAATATGGTCCGTTATTAATATAATTGGTGAATTTAGTTGTCATGAAACTTTGTTTTGTGTTTTAATGCCATTTTCTTGTCATAATCTTACACGCTACATTACGCTGAATGCAAATTGATCATGCACTCATCGACTCTATCAGTCTATGATCGTGAATTTTCTGTCCTCGCCTGACCAGGGAAACGAAATAGTCAATTCAAGCCAGAACTAAACAATTATCTGCTGCCACTCATTCAAGCATTACATGAAACATTATCCCTCCAGGTTTACTGGAGGTCCTACAGACTTTATCCCTCCAGGTTTACTGGAGGTCCTACATACTTAATCTGTCTGTTTGTGTGTCAGTCTGTCAGTCCCGACTTAACGGCTGATATCTCAACAACTACTGAACGAATTTCCTTGAAATTTTGCACACTTACTGGAAGTTAGGTCCGATTGAATGTATCGAATTTTCAGAATCGAGGTTTGAAAAGAAAGGGATTTATTTAGGTCGTAAACTCGAAAAAAACCCTCAAATGTCAGTTGACGGCATGGCAAAATGCGTGGCCTAATGGCAGTGAATCGATATTAAACTTGGCAGAAATAGACCTTGAGTATCCTAAAATGTACAAGACCACTCAAATTTCATGAACTATCATCCATTTTTCTACAATTTACAGTGCAAAATACGAACCAAGGGGGTTTACGGAAAAGAACGTTATAGATGCTTTACAAACACTCAGTCATATCAGTTCTCCAATGGCACATCTGGTAGAGCGTTGGACTCTTGGTCATGCATGACCAGGTTCAATTCTGCGCAGAAAATTTTTTTCTCTCTCTTTTTTCGAGAGGTTGTGGGTTCGAACCCGACCCGGTTTTTTGTGTTTGTGTGTGTGTGTGTGTTTTTCCCCCTCTTTTCTCGAGAGGTTGCGGGTTCGAACCCGATCTTCTTTTTTTAAATGCCAAAACCTGGAGGTTCAGCGCCAGCGGTTTTTATATCACACTAGCTCGATCGTCTGCTGGCGTAGTGACTACGGTTCGATCGCGTTCGTCTGCTAGCCAGCGAGGTACGTACGGTGAGGTTTGTTGACTTATCTTCTGTGGGTTTTGTGCAGAAAGTATACGTTAAAACAGTTTAATATGACTATTTTCGATTAGTTTTTAATCTAATTAATCTTTTTGCATTTTTAATGTCATCATTTTGCCACGATCTAGCGATTATCACATCAGCTTCTATTTTTACCAGTCTACCAGAACTGCCAGAAGTAACCTATGACGTGGTTTTTCGACTGAGAGCGCCGAGGATAACTCCTGCAGGGTACGTTAATGAGAATGTCCTATAGGTGAATGGTTCAGTATCTCAACATGATTCCTTTTTTTCTGGACAGTTATAACTGGACATTCTGGAGTTCAATTAGTCCAGCATGTATATACATTCATTTACATTTGCATCAGTAGCCTTCGTCAAGAAGTACTTCGTACGTTTCCCTGGTTTGTGACTGAGACCAACAGATTGGAGAAGCGGCAAAACCTGAACCATGTGCTCTTTCAAAAGGATGCAAAGTTTTTCACCTGCATCTCTGATTCCCCAGACTCTGGATTTCAACAGATTTATTGTTGCATGTGCTTGCTCTCCACCTTGCTCCCCAAGCAGACCCATTCCAAATCCCCATGCTTTCATCCAGGGGATGCAGTGGTATTCAAGAAGATGTTGTTTGGGAATGATACGAACAATATGCGAAGTTCTTGCACATTCGGACATGTGATTTAAGTCCAGCTGCATCTAGTATGTGTTGCCTGATGTTCTTCTTCATCAGTTTTAGTTCCGTGATCTGTTGATTGATGGCCGAGAGTTGGCTTCTCCCAGATGTGTGCTGCCGAATGTTTTGGATGGCTCGATCTCGTTTCTTCTTCAGAGATGATGTAGCATCTTCTGATGACTTTCAAGGCACAGTTACTTTCTTGAACACTACTGGCTGGCCGCGTGTTTGGCATCGAAGAGTGCTCTTGTCCTGTGATTCAATAAGCATGATCCTTGTCAAGTGGGTGTGATATTTCCTTTCATCTTTGGTCAGTGGTGTTTTGACTTCGTCTAGTGGACGAATAGTCAACTCCCAGCTGAGGAGAGGTTTTATTCTCTTGGCTGGATGGACTTTCAGATCGATGGGAGAAGAAGCTGCATCAACCAGAGTTTTCCTCTTCTCCACTGGGGTCATCTGCGTACATGATAATATTTGTTTGATGGGAGTAGACGTTTAGGGTGGTAGAAACGGATCATCATCATCGACGGCCAGATTTGTTGAGGGTGTTTCTACTGTTGCGTTTTTGCTTGTGCATCCTTTCCCAAACAGTGGCTTCTCTGGCTTGGTTGGTCGACCAGGTGCACTCTGATTTTCAAACTGGAAGCACACACTGCAGTTGCGAATATCCAGAGTCGGCTCATAGCTCTGTCAAATAAGACTTGACTTTTACACACATTTTTTGGCAGCAGCAAGTGTGACAGTATATGGAGCAGAAGTTGATCTCAAACCACATAATCTTCTGTAGCATTTCAAACAAAATGAAGTTGAATGCTTATCTTCACAGTCTTTTTCTACCTCAATGTTGTAGAATTTGGTCAAGTCCTTGGTGAAGTTAGAGCACAGTTTCGCCTTTCTGGTATCATACTTCTTTGCTAGTCTTTCACCACGCACTCTACACAACACTTTATGCCTCCTGTGATGCTCAGCAAGTGTATGCTCCCTGCCACTTGTCACATCACTGGTGTACTCCATTCCCAACTAATTACTAAAAAAGGCTGTGATTGACATCTCTAAATTTAACTTCATTTAAAAGACTGATTAATATTCTATATTTCAGGAAATTTTTACATCCACAAAAAATGGGTAGCCGAAGATATGGCTCCAACAAAATAGCACAAAATATGGGTCTCCCTACTGGAATTTGCAAAGGCAATATGAGTGCTGCAGAGGCTGAAATCAAAGACCCTATATAAACTAAGACCGCGCACTCGAGCGATTTTCCTTTTCGCGAAGCGAGGTCAGAATTTAGAGTTACGTCCCTTGACGACAGAATGCTGTTCCGCGATGACCAGTGTTGTGACAGAGAGACTTCGGTCGGTTTCGAATACTGTTTTCAAAGGGTAAGAGGTCAAAACGATTTTTTTTCAAATCGAACTTAATGCAGGATTTCTTACCGTCAACCACACATCGTGCACACAATAAAGAAAAAATCATAACTTACTTCAATTGTCCAGCGGAGATTGCAGCGAGGTGACGAGGCTCACACGAGTCAGCGGAGAACGAATTGTCGAATATTTTCAGTCTATGTTGAAGCGTGGCTCCGTGTGAGCAAAGATCCATATATATATATATATATATATATATATATATATATATATATATATATATATATATATATATATATATATATATATATATGTGTGTGTGTGTGTCTTTGATGAGAGGAACATGAGTTTGCTAGTGAAAAAGCAACAGTCCAGTCTTTCTCTGGATCGCATATTTACAGTTTAAGTCTTTCCAGTCATGTTTTCATCGCACAAGTTTTTCTGCAGGGAAAGTTACAGGTGGCAAAGTTTGATGATTTTTCTTTTTCTTTTCAAGCACTTCTGTGAGTAAGATGCAGTGCAGTCTTTCAATGTAGAGTTAATTCGCACTGTGAGGGAAATGCTGACTATGGAAGTCTTGAGGTTGCACATTCTCTGTGGGCACTCGAGCGATGTTGAATCGATCGAGTTCCTTTTCAAGTAGGGTTTTCACTCCGTCGGAATGCAGTACTCCAACGATGTTTTTCTTGAAAACCGTCTCCAACTTTTCAACTGCTTGTACAAGATCTGCACCTGGAACAGTGAGCCCACTTTCTTCGGCATCATGAAATTCTTTCCGCAGAGTGAAAAGTTCGTTGTTGCTCCCTGTGTACAGTCCAGTCATCTTCTCCGTGCATGATCCACACACGTTTGGCAGCATTTTCCTCGCAATGAATTCTTTTCAGCAATCTGTACGCCTTTGGGCTTGCATGAAACAAGGAGAGTGCCATATTTCTATCTCTTTCTGTCCATATGTAGCCTTTCTTTTTCTTGCCAACCATTCGCAGCTGGGAAGAGATGATTTTCACTGTTGCTGTCGGAGGAAATTATGAAGTTCTTCTATCACAGCAGCTTTTCGTGCAGCAATGTTGAGGTCCTGTCTTTTTTTCTTTGATGATATTCTCTTTGCTGTTTTCTTGCATCGACACAGGTGGTTCCTTAAAGCTCGTAGCTTCTTGTCCAACTTGTCCAATTTTTTTTCCTTCTGGGATGAACTGGTGGTGGAAGCATCGGGTGGGAAATCAGCACAGGATTGATTTAAGTCACTGTCAGGAGAATGTGGTTCTGCATTTTGTTCTTTTTTTCCAAAGCTCAAGTCATGAACGGAATTTCGTTTTTTCTGTGGATACGGTCGCTTTTGAGAAACTCTGGGCGGGGGATTTGGTACATCAAAAATGGTTGGAATGGCATTCCAAACTAGTCTGTCCGGACGCAGGAATCGATGTGATTCAAAATGATCACTGCACAGCAAATAGCCACCAGAACGCAGTTGAATGGCACTTTTCCCTATTAAGTCTTGACGTCTTGTATTCTAGACCCATTTTTGGCACCTTTCCTCTTCTCGGTGGAAGTGGAAAAACGAAATCGCACGGCAGTTTTATTTGCATCTGGCATTGGAGCACGCAATCGCAGAGCAGAAACAACCCCCGCTCCTTGACCTTTGCCGCTTCATTTTTCTGAACTTGCAGTGCAGCCCGAAACACAAGAAATTAGACTTCGCTGTTCTCCATGGGGAGCTGGGCTTAAGGTCGTCACAACTGACTCGCCTTTTTATGTCACATCACACATATGGTGTTCCTAAGACGGGATCGTCGTCGTCTCTCTCCCATCGCATGCATCGCCACTCTCCTCTATCCCTCTCCATTCCTAGACTGTCGTCTGTATGATCGTCTCTATTATTGGGTTCTGGACAGCGTGTGAGAAAACAACGATGCTGAGAGACATAAGTTAGGGTCAGGTCTAGACAGGAAGACAATGGTAAACAGATAAAGGTGGAATGAGAGAGAGAGAGAGAGAGAGAGAGAGAGAGAGAGAGAGAGAGAGAGAGAGAGAGAGAGAGCCCAGCTACGTTATGTACATATACAGAAATTTACCGTCTGAAAGCAAAAGAGTAATAAAATAAACATGCATGGTTTCAACAAACATCCAGAAAACCTTTACATACCTTGTACATTATAATTCACACCAAACTTTATTCCTTTCATACAACACACGCACGCACACATGCAATGTTGTCAACGCAGCGCTCAGAAGTAGCATTCCAATAGGGTGAGGTAACTCTCAAAGAAACCTCGCTCAAAGTATCGGAGTGAGTCATCTTAGTGTATATAGGATCTTTGCTGGAAAGCTGAGGGGCAGTATCAAATTACGAGGGGTCAGACACAGGGTCAGATAAGGGATAAGTAGCGCCACGGCAGGCTTCCTCAAACCACGGATCTATTTATAAATCCGTGCTCAAACTAAGCAGCTCGATTCTGGCCTAGATGTAAAGCCGTGGTGTGTGTGTGTGTGTGTGTGTGTGTGTGTGTGTGTGTGTGTGTGTGTGTGTGTGTGTGTGTGTGTGTGTGTGTGTGTGTGTGTGTGTGTGTGTGTGTGTGTGTGTGTGTGTGTGTGTGTGTGTGTGTGTGTGTGTGTGTGTGTGTGAGAGAGAGTGTGTGTGTGTGTGTGTGTGTGTGTGTGAGTGTGTGTGTGTGTGTGTGTGTGTGTGTGTGTGTGTGAGTGTGTGTGTGTGTCGCGTGCGTGTGTGTGTGTGTGAGTGTGTGTGTGTGAGTGTGTGTGTGTGAGTGTGTGTGTGTGTGTGTGTGTGTGTGTGTGTGTGTGTGTGTGTGTGTGAGAGAGAGAGAGAGAGAGAGAGAGAGAGATATAATTCTCTCTGTGTGTGTTTCTCTGTGTGTATGTTTGTTTCTCTGTGTCTTTTTGTATATGCGTGTGTGTGTGTGTGTGTGTGTGTGTGTGTGTGTGTGTGTGTGTGTGTGTGTGTGTGTGTGTGTGTGTGTGTGTGTGTGTGTGTGTCGCGTGCGTGTGTGTGTGTGTGAGTGTGTGTGTGTGTGTGTGTGTGTGTGTGTGAGAGAGATAGATTAATTTTCTCTGTGTGTTTCTCTGTGTGTATGTTTGTTTCTCTGTGTCTTTTTGTATATGCGTGTGTGTGTGTGTGTGTGTGTGTGTGTGTGTGTGTGCGAGTGTGTGTACGTGTGTGTGTGTTTCTCTGTGTGAATGTGTGTGTTTCTCTGTGTTTGTGACTACATGTGTGTACATGTGTTAGTATGTAAATGTGTGCATGTGTGTATATGTGTATTTCTCTGTGTGCGTGTGTGTGTGTGTGTGTGTGTGTGTGTGTGTGTGTACATTATAGATGATGTATTGTTTTTCCACTAATTTTTATTATAATATGTATTCGCATGTTGTTTTCTAAGTAGTGTACGCATGTGTCGATCAGCACCAATATTCCTTACCACAGGATGAGTCACGTATTACTGCACACTGTATTGCATTGTATAGCTGTCTACTTACGATGCATTCAATTGTAGAATGGACTGCTTCCGCTCTACTCTTCTTCTGTGGACATTATCTTTAACTCAGGCCATTCGACAAGCATCTTGCAGATTCTGATTAATTGATTTTCGCTCAATTCGATGATACTAGCTTTTCACTCTTGGTGACACTCTCTACAAGACATGTATGCTTTGAAAAAAGAAGAAGAAATGATTGTTCTAATTGGGAAAGACACGTGTGTAATCAAAGCATGCGGACTACTAAAATAAAAATCCTCAAAGGGAGTTAATTAGCAACATTTATTTACGCACAATGTTTGGTGATGTGTGAAGGGCTTTTGATACTAATTAAGTCATGAAGGGAAATAAATGTTGACTATTTTATAGGGTTACTTCTGTTGATGCACGAGGTTCATCCACAGATTAAATTACAGACTTTCGATTTACGTCTAAGGTTTTGGTCAAGCTTTCCCTCCCCCCCCCCCGCCCCTTTGCCGCCCCCCGCCCCCCACTTCCCCTGCCCGCCTGCCCCCCCCCCCCCCCCCCCTTCCCCGGCCCTCCGGCCTCTCAACCCACCCAAACGAAAGAAATGTGTTCAAAGCAACACAGACATCGCATTTACTACCCAAAGCAAAAGAAAATCATGGCGTAAAATGATGTGCTGCCAGCCATTAGATGGTGTGATAGGTCAGGAACCCGCACGATTAAGAAGGTCAGCGGTTGTTTCCTCTATCAGTACAGTCGGGACATAGTCACTTTCGGTATGTGCGTGCTGTCGGCATTCCGAGCATATAGCATTTCAAGCAAGTATTTACAAAGGATGAAGTCAGCCTACGGTAATTCCTGGTCTAAAAATACAGCCAATGTCATTATGAAGCGGACGGAGAAAATTCCCACCGCGATGTCCCAAGATAAGAAACCGAATGCCGTTCAGGCGAGCAACGAGGTCGTCAGAAACGTTGTCGACTTAAAACCCTGGTACTTGGGGAACGCTCCATGTTGTCCTCGGTACATGTGATGTGCTGTTCTTTGGCGACCATAAGAGAACGTTTTGACAACAATTTCATTATGTTTTCGACATGACTCCACTCCTTACACACACTTACACACACACACACACACACACACACACACACACACACACACACACACACACACTCACACACACACACACACAACAACACACACACACAACACACACACACGCACACACACACTCGCACACACACACATACACACGCTCGCGCGCGCGCGTGCACACACACACACACACACACACACACACACACACAGGCACAGGCACAGGCACAGGCACAGACAAACAAAAAACAAACACCTGAGTATTACTATCGCTAAACTGGTGCCAGATCTTAAAACAAATTCTGAGCTTTGCCACACATGGTCTGACTTATTGCTGGAGACATTTCTAGAAGAACTGATGATGCTAAAATATAGCACCAGTGTCTTAAGTAAGCGATCAAAGCAGACATTGATGGAAGCACGCAACACGACGATGGAAATCTGACATGGACGACACCTATATAGGATCGTGCAATAGATCCACATAAAAGCAATGAAGGTGTAATAACAGGCAGGCAACTAGCTTCATAGTTATTATAGCATTTGATATCTCTAGAGGAGATAACATGGTTTATACTTCGACACAATGGTCACACGTATTACAGGAGAAGTCATTTGATTTCAAAAATAATCGGATCCGTGCCCCCTCCAGTGTATTCTGGAATGGCTCTGCAGCTCAGTGCTGGACCAGCAGAGTCTCAGACAGGAACTCGGGACCTCGATCTGACGTAACTCTGTGGCGACGCTCTCGGGCCGCTGGTTTCGCCGCTCAGTTTCCAAGTTGGTTGACACCAGGTCGAATAAAAGTGTACCAACAGGGACAATCAAGTGCCTCCTACTGAGTTTGTTGAGCTCTAAAATGCTTCATTTTGGGTTTTCCTGAAAGCAGTGTCTGCAGTGCTTGCGTGGTAGGCCTTGCTTCCTCTACCCTTGTGTCACTTTACCAAAGAACAGCCATTTTAGCATGAGCTCGTCTCCCATTCCAAGCACATGACCAAACCATTACAACCAAGCATACGGCAGTATTGCTTTGATGGATGTGGACTTTGCACGGTCCAGGACTTCAGCGCTGGTGATTGTATCCAGCCATTAGATGTCCAGACTGAAGCGGAGGGATTGCTCGTAACTGTTTCCAGCTGCTTAAGAAGGTGCCGGCAGACAGTCTAGACCATTTTTACATTTTTCTTATTTACGATGAACTATTCCGTCGATATCAAATCACAAATTTAGATGGGCCGCACGTCTCTTTGAGTGATTGATCTGCAGATGGTGTTGATTTCCCATTGCGCTATGAGGAATGTTTCTGAATCGGAATGAGGCAGCATGCTTGAAGATGGCGACATTGGTGACGGTGATGATGGTGGTGGTGGCGGTTGAGGTAGTGCTGATGTTGGTGGTAGTGGAAGTGGTGGAGTTGTGGTGTTGGTAGTGGTGGTGGTGGTTGTGAAGATTGTGGTGGTGGTGGTAGTGCTGGTGTTAGTGGTAGGGAAGTTGCGGTGGCGGTGGTGGTAGTGGTAGTGGTGGTGGCGGTGGTGGTGGTAGTAGTAGTGCTGGTGTTGGTGGTAGTGGAAGTGACGGTGGCGGTGGTGTTGGTAGTGGTGGTGGTGGTGGTGGTGGTGGTGAAGATTGTGGTGGTGGTGGTAGTGGTGGTGTTGGTGATATTAGAAGTGGCGGTGGCAGTGGTGGTGGTAGTGGTGGTGAAGATTATGGTGATGGTGGTAGTGGTGGTATTGGTGGTAGTGGAAGTAGCGGTGGCGATGGTGGTGGTAGTGGTGGTGGTGGTGGTGGTTGTGGTGGAAGTGGCGGTGACGGTGGTGGTGGTAGTGGTGGTGGTGGTGCTGGTAGTGCTGGTGTTGGTGGTAGTGGAAGTGGCGGTGGCGGTGGCGGTGGTAGTGGTGGTGTTGATGGTGGTTGTGGTGGTGGTGGTGGTGGTGATGAAGGTGGTGATGGCGGTTGTGGTAGTCCAGGTGTTGTGGTCGTGGAAGTGGCGGTGTTGGGGACGGTGGTGATGATGATGATGACAATGGTGATGATGGTGGTAATAGCGGTTGTGGTAGTGCTGGTGTTGGTGGTAGTGGCAGTGGCGATGGTGGTGGTAGTGGTGGTTGTGGTGGTGGTGGTGGTGGTGGTGGTGGTGATGATGATGATGATGACGACGACGACGACAACGATGATAATGACGATGATTACGAAGACGACGACGACGACGACGACGATGATGAAATTGTGCGAGGTTGTAGTGCTGTATCTTGATGTGTTTGATGGAGTGCGCTTAGTCTCCACACAGATATTAAATTTTCTTGGGGGACGCATGAACGACTTTAATAGCTTCTGCACTTTATGTGCAATGTCCTTCGAGTTCCAATTCCTATTCGTGCTTTATTTTCAAAATCAGATATCGTATGGCTCGATTCACTTCAGATTTCGTCAAATAACATTTTCTTTGAAAATCAGGAGGGTACAGTGGATAAAACATTAAAGAAATTTACGTTTTGGATACCTGCTGCTTACAAACAGAAATCAACTAGATGTCTTTACATGATTGGAAAAGTTCTGAAAGTGTCATGATAGAAATACATATTGGCAGTTGTTTCATTGGATTCTTCTGGCAACTTCCAAAGAAGTTTTTTCTTGAATGATTAGTTTGTACTTTGGCAGGAGTATACTTTTTTCGAATTGGCACAGCGCTAAATATGATTTTCCCCCATCCCATTCTCAACTTTCACTTAATATCCTTGATCGTTCTAAACACATTCAAAATGAGCATTCAAACCACAAGAGACATTTGCCGTTTTAATTATAGGGAACTTAAATATATTGCAATATTTTGAATTCGTAGGCACTTGTCACATTCTAAAAACTCTTAACGTCAGGTTTCCTGATCCGGTCAGCCCACATTTTCATAGCATCTAATTAAATCGAGGTATGGACAATAGTTTCAGTCAACTGTGCTTTTGTGGTCTTGCGATACGGTACCTGGTCTATTTCAGACTGCGATGGCTTCGACAAACAGCGAGGATTCAGATACATATGCAACGCTGAATGATGAAGGCGGTCAACTGTCTGGAAAAAAACCTAATGAGAACCTGCCTCCCTCTCGACATCAACCCTCACTTCCTTTCCGTCCCGTGACTCCTGGCAGTACTCTTTCATTACAGTTTGCTCGTACTTTTAACGACAGCATGTATCCATACTCAAACGTCAACGTAGGTAACCATTCGGATTTTTTTTTCAATTCGACGAGCACGGGGAGCGTCAGCGAAGAAGGTTCTTACTCCTCAGCTCTTGAGCAGTACAGTTTAACTGACTACGACCAGGTGAAGAAACAAGAAACTGCAGTCCGTCGTGCAAGGGACAAATTCGATTCTCTCTCCCCATGCCTGCAGTCCCAAAAATGGAGACGTCTGAAGACGGAGGTGTTTCCTTCGTTCATGCCAGATCGCCCTGACCAGCTGGCCCTCTTCCTCAAAGTCAAGGACGAGTGGGTGCACAACGAGGCCCTGATGCGACTCTTCTCCCTCTGCCTCAGTCCTGAAAGCAATACACAGGTAGGGCTACTCTCATTGTTTGTCAGGTGTTCGGTTACAGAACTTGGGGAGGAGGAAGAGAAAGAGAAGGGAGAAGAGAAGCAAACATATCAGCAGCAGCAGGAGGAGGAGGAGGAGGAGGAGGAGGAGGAAAAAGAGGAGAGAGGGGGGGTGGGTGGAGGGGGGGGAGGGGAGAGAAAGAGGAGGAGGAGAAGGAGCAGCAGGAGGAGCAGGAGGAGGAGCAGGACCAGGAGGAGCAGCAGGAGGAGGAGGAGGAGGAGGAGGAGCAAGAGGAGGAGCAAGAGGAGGAGCAAGAGGAGGAGCAAGAGTAGGAGGAGCAAGAGTAGGAGGAGGAGGAGGAGGAGGAGGAGGAGGAGGAGGAGGAGGAGGAGGAGGAGGAGGAGGAAAACGAGGAGGAGGAGTAAGAGGAGGAGGAAAAGGAGAAGGAGGAAGAGGAGAAAAAGGAGGAAAAGGAGGAAAAGGAAAAGGATGAAAAGGAAGAGGAGGAGGAGGAGGAGGAGGAAAAAAGGAGGAGGACGAAAAGGAGGAAAAGGAGAAAAAAGAAAGAGGAGGAAAAGGAGAAGAAGGAAAAGGAAGAGGAGGAGGAGGAAAAAAGGAGGAGGAGAAGGAGGAGGAGAAGGAGGAGGAGAAAGAAGGAGGAGGAAGAGGAGGAGGAAGAGGAGGAGGAGGAGGAGGAGGAGGAGGAGGAGGAGGAGGAGGAGGAGGAGAAGGAGGAGGGGGAGGGGGGAGGGGAGGGGGAGGGGAGGGAGAGGGGGGAGGGGGAGAAGGGGGAGGGGGAGGAGGGGGAGGGGACGGAGGGGGAGGAGGGGGAAGAGGAGGATGAGGAGGAGGGGGGGGGAGGAGGAGGAGGAGGAGGAAGGAGGAGGAGAAGGAGTGAGGAGGGAGGAGGGAGTAGGAGAGAGTAGGAGGGAGGAGGAGAGAGTAGGAGGGAGGAGGAGAGAGTAGGAGGGAGGTGGAGGGAGGAAGAGGAAGAGGAGGAGGAGGAGGAGGAGGAGGAGGAGGAGGAGGAGGAGGAGGAGGAGGAGGAGGAGGAGGAGGAGGAGGAGGAGGAGGAGGAGAAACATAAGGACAAGACGAAGAGACTTCTGACATAAAGAAAGATATTATTAATGTAGCGTGGCAGTGGTTGCAGAAGTAATGCTTGCTGAGCTAGTGGCAACACTAATGCTTACTGATGATGCTGGTGGT
Source organism: Theodoxus fluviatilis (assembly GCA_034096865.1). NCBI lineage: Eukaryota > Metazoa > Mollusca > Gastropoda > Cycloneritida > Neritidae > Theodoxus > Theodoxus fluviatilis. Next base: position 11,455 of record JAWQFJ010009275.1, on the reverse strand, counting down.
GGCCATGTGAGTGCTCCAATATGGTTTTTGTGACTTTTGTTACAAGGTGGCAAACCTACGGACGGCGGAGGTGGAGGTATGGAGCATACTCTCTCAGAACACCTCCCTCCCCAACCGCTGCCACGTCATCGCCCTGCACGCCCTCCTGTGGACACGCCTTTGGAGCCAGCAGGGCGAGCTGGGGGGCGAGAGACACAGAAGGAGATGGCAGGAGATCTCTGCGCATCAGGTCAGCAGTTAAAGGCGGCCACATAATGCTTTTATTTTTATGATGACCCTTTGTACGTCTGTTTTTGGTTTTCTGTAGCTTGGGCCATGGCATGTTTATCGTTTCATGCAAACATTATTAAGATCACGTAATGGACAATGTAAAAAAAATTAAGCGTCACATTCTGATCGAGGCCCTAGTGTTCTATGTAAGAGCATCCGTGCAGAGGCTGGAGATGTTGAATAGATTCTTTCACCTCCCAGCAACCACTGGACAACGGCGAGGACGAGGCACTCAAAGACTTCCTTCACTTTCTGGATGTGAACTCCAGCAACAACGAAGGGGGACTCAGGTGGACGCTTCAAGAGCTCTACGTGAAGCTGTGCGAGGCAAGTGTGATGGAGGTTTATGGGCGACATTACTTGTATGCTGGTGTAGTGCTGCAAAATCATTGCAGCTGACGTAACATTGCCCAGTAATCAAAGCAACTTAAGTCTGGTATGTACATGTTGGGTGCTTTATCCATGGATAGATGCCTGCAATCACCGAAAAGTACCTGTCTCGTTGACCTGCATCATGTTCAAGTGCAGGTTTCAGGTGTAAATGCCAGTTGGTTGAGTTAGTGGAAACAACTCATTTTTCTTTAATCTTTTGTATCTCTATAAATAGACATCAGTTTATTTTCCTTTGATCTCTTCCTGTATAAGTTTCGTCAGATCTGATTTGCATTTTACAGCTCAAAACTGTTTTGATCTCATACATTTTGAATATTTCTGCCATAGTTTTTTTTTTCCTTTCCTGTTTCAATGTCACCTAAACAGCTGGCAATGAGTCAGACGCAGCAAACAGCGACGGATGCTGTGGAGCTGATTCGGGCTCACCCACAGAGGACTGGCCAGGGTTTTTTCCTCCTCCACCTCGCCCTGGTCAACGCCGTCAACAGCATGCTCCTCACTACGGAGTCCATTGGCTATTCAACCATTCCTGGACGACGCTGGATAGGTACAGGGCGCCTTCTCGTTTACAAAGATAATGCGTGGATCTGATTGTTCATCAGCAATGATTGCAAGACGTCGTTCATTAGCCACTAGCAGGGTACTTGTAAAAAAGACATGTTTTGTGAACAATACTATATTATTGGTCAAGGGTTAGGTCGCAGTTTCTATGTATTTTCAAATTGTCGTGAATGTTATATCTGACCTGTCAAAAGATATCAAGTGTATAATTAACCTAACAGCCGCAAGATACATGGTGTCTTTGGTAGGGGTCATGTTGATCAGAAATGAACTTAAAAATATTTATGGGAGAACAGAACTCGGGGTTTGTATTTTCGCTGAAGAAATCACTGTGTCCTCTAGCTCGCGTCCCTGTGCATGTCTGTGTCGATGTCCGTCAGTATGTCTATCAGCTTACTCTTCATTATTCTGTTAGTGATTTATCTCGCGACCATTTCTTCCAGACTGGACTGCCACCCACGCAGAGCCCCTGATGCAGTACCTGGAAGACTCCCTGAGGAAAGAGGACATTCGCGTTCCCCATCACCAAAGACAGGTTCTCTTGGATGTGCTCAGACCCCACGCCTTCCACCGCAATCGGAAAGTCAGGTGCTGCCTGGTACAGCTTCTGCAAGACCCCTACCAGAAGAACAGGCTGCCAGATCAAGTGGAAGTGAGTCCTAGGCACTTTGTAGTCTCCTGTCATCCTGGCCAGCCACACTGTTTCTGGCAGAAGTTTCACAGTCAAGACTATCGGAAGAAGGAAACTTAAGTCTAAGCGTTTTGCATTTCTTTTCGGCTATGAGGTCAACCATTGCACTAGATCTGATAGTATGTGGACAGTTTTGGTGACCAGTATGTGACATCGTCTTCTCTTTTTTTCTTCGTTGCTGTAGGGGAGATAACCATATTTGCTCTCTGATATAAGAATTTTATATCATATAATATCATGTCTAAGCAATCACGAGAAAAAAAACGATTCTCTAGGATCTAGATGTACTGCATTGCATCTCCCTTTATAAGGTGTGATGTCTTTTCACAGTTTTAAAAGCATACATTTAAAAAGGGAATTAGAAAGTTTTCGATAATTATGGATTAGTTGCCTTGTGGATCAAAACTAACATAAATTTCCTTCGTATTCGATCAGTTTCGTCTGTTTGTTAGCAATCTACACAACCAAATTTATGTTAAAGTGGGTTTGGTTACGCTAAAGCGTCGTGTAGTTAAGAGATCCCAAATTTCCATTTTACAGCCGGTAATCCAACTACTATACTGTTCCCGTTGCAACAGCAGCATGTTCGCCACAGTATTTTGTGAAAGGATGCAACTTCATGTATTCCCCTCCTCCTCCCATCTCCTCCTCACTCTCCAAGTAATGTTTTGTCACACTTTCTTACACTTTGTCTTGCATTCCTTACTGGGATGCATTGCATACATAAACTGAAATAAGAATGACTGATGTGCTTGCAGGAAGACAAAGTAGAGAAAGGAATGGCAGCTTCTCGACTGAAGATTCACAAGGTATGCACATTTTCGAAAACTGTCCTCAGTTGAGAAACAAAGATTAATCAAGAAAGGGTATTCCATGTGTTTCACATGTCTATTTCTCATACGTGTGGTTGAAAATTTGATCCACAATAGTAACAGCTTTTTGAAGGAAGATCGGCAAGTTGGTCTACAAACCATTTATATAAAATATGGAGGAGTCGAGTTCCGGTCCTCCAAGCTGTCGCAAAGAATATCTAACAACTACAGAAAATATTGGTTCTTACAAGTATGTCCAGACATGTGCAGTGAACAATGTAAACTCACGTTTTTGTGCACATCATGTTCTCATACAAGCTTCAAAACACGTTATTCACAATGCCTTGATTTCCTACCCTCTACACCATAATCGTCCTTCTCATGCGTTTAGCCCGCACACACACTTATTACGTCCTGATCACCACAGACTAGCAAAACACATACACACGCACACACACACATACACACACACACTCACACACACACACACACACACACACACACACACACACACACACACACACGCACACACGCACACAGGCCAAACCACCCTTCGTTTCTCTCCAACCGTGCAGGTGTTCCGAGTACCTGGTGTTGGCAAGGGCTGCCAGTGGAGGGAGATGCGGGGACAGGCAGACGGGGACAGCGGAAGAATGGAGGTCCAGGTCCACTTCTACTCGCACACCCTGGACTGCCTGAAGCGGGAGAGCAGCGATCGCTGCACTGAAGCTGGTCCCCTGGTCCGCGCCTTCGACATCCGCCATTCCCTGGACGCCAGGCCCTTTCTGACTGCAGTGCTGCAGCACGAGGAACACGACCTGGCCAAGCTGTACGTGCAGGCAACGCACGCCTCACAAGAACAACTCATCCGCCGTGTCCTGGAGCAGCGCCAGGTAATTGTTATGCAGTGGTGGTGGTAGTGGTGATAGTGGTGGTGGTAGTGGTGGTGACAGTGGTAGTGGTAGTGGTGGTGGTAGTGGTGATAGTGGTGGTGGTAGTGGTGATAGTGGTGGTGGTAACGGTGATAGTGGTGTTGGTAGTGGTGATAGTGGTGGTGACAGTGGTGGCGGTAGTGGTGGTAGTGGTGATAGTGGTGGTTGTAGTGGTGGTGAGAGTGGTAGTGGTGATAGTGTTGATAGTGGTAGGGGTAGTGGTGGTGACAGTGGTAGTGGTAGTGGTGGTGGTATTAGTGGTGGTAATGGTGATAGTGGTGGTGACAGTGGTGGTGGTGGTAGTGGTGGTGGTAGTGGTGGTGGTAGTGGTGATAGTGGTGGTGGTAGTGATGATGGTAGTGGTAGTGGTGGTGATAGTGGTGATAGTGGTGGTGATAGTGGTGGTGTAAGTGGTGGTGGCAGTGGTGGTGGTAGTGGTGGTGGTAGTGGTGATAGTGGTGGTGGTAGTGGTGGTGTAAGTGGAGGTGGTAGTGGTGGTGGTAGTGGTGGTGGTAGTGGTGATAGTGGTGGTGGTAGTGATGATGGTAGTGGTAGTGGTGGTGATAGTGGTGGTGGTAGTAGTGATAGTGGTGGTGGTAGTGGTGGTGGTAGTGGTGTAAGTGGTGGTGGTAGTGGTAGTGGTGGTGTAAGTGGTGGTGGTAGTGGTGGTGGTAGTGGTGGTGGTAGTGGTGGTGGTAGTGGTGATAGTAGTGGTGACAGTGGTGGTGATAGTGGTGGTGGTAGTGGTGGTGGTAGTGGTGATAGTGGTGGTGGTAGTGATGGTGGCAGTGGTGATAGTAGTGGTGTAAGTGGTGGTGGTAGTAGTGATAGTGGTGGTGGTAGTGGTGGTGGTAGTGGTGTAAGTGGTGGTGGTAGTGGTAGTGGTAGTGGTGATAGTGGTGGTGGTAGTGGTGGTGGTAGTGGTGTAAGTGGTGGTGGTAGTGATGGTGGCAGTGGTGATAGTAGTGGTGACAGTGGTGGTGATAGTGGTGGTGTAAGTGGTGGTGGTAGTGGTGGTGTAAGTGGTGGTGGTAGTGGTGATAGTGGTGGTTGTAGTGGTGATAGTGGTGGTGGTAGTGATGGTGGCAGTGGTGCTAGTAGTGGTGTAAGTGGTAGTGGTAGTGGTGGTGGTAGTGGTGGTGGTAGTGGTGGTGGTAGTGGTGATAGTGGTGGTGGTAGTGATGGTGGTAGTGGTGATAGTGGTGGTGACAGTGGTGGTGTAAGTGGTGGTGGTAGTGGTGGTGGTAGTGGTGGTGGTATGGTGATAGTGGTGGTGGTTATGGTGGTGGTAGTGGTGATAGTGGTGGTGGTAGTTTTGGTGGTAGTGGTGGTGGTAGTGGTGGTGATAGTGGTGGTGATAGTGGTGATAGTAGTGGTGACAGTAGTGGTGATAGTGGTGATAGTGGTGGTGGTAGTTTTGGTGGTAGTGGTGGTGGTAGTGGTGGTGGTAGTGGTGATAGTGGTGGTGGTAGTGGTGGTGATAGTGGTGGTGATAGTGGTGGTGATAGTGGTGGTGGTAGTGGTGGTGGTAGTGGTGATAGTGGTGGTGGTAGTGGTGGTGATAGTGGTGATAGTGGTGGTGGTAGTTTTGGTGGTAGTGGTGGTGGTAGTGGTGATAGTGGTGGTGGTAGTGGTGGTGGTAGTGGTGATAGTGGTGGTGGTAGTGGTGGTGTAAGTAGTGGTGGTAGTGGTGGTAGTAGTGGTGACAGTGGTGGTGATAGTGGTGATAGTGGTGGTGGTAGTTTTGGTGGTAGTGGTGGTGGTAGTGGTGATAGTGGTGGTGGTAGTGGTGGTGGTAGTGGTGATAGTGGTGGTGGTAGTGGTGGTGTAAGTGGTGGTGGTAGTAGTGGTGGTGGTAGTGGTGGTAGTGGTGGTGTAAGTGGTGGTGATAGTGGTGGTGGTAGTGGTGGTGTAAGTGGTGGTGGTAGTGGTGATAGTGGTGGTGGTAGTGGTGGTGTAAGTGGTGGTGGTAGTGGTGGTGGTAGTAGTGGTGGCAGTGGTGATATTAGTGGTGACAGTGGTGGTGATAGTGGTGGTAGTGGTGGTGGTAGTGGTGATAGTGGTGGTGGTAGTGGTGGTGGTAGTGGTGATAGTGGTGGTGGTAGTGGTGGTGTAAGTGGTGGTGGTAGTGGTGATAATGGTGGTGGTAGTGGTGGTGGTAGTGGTGATAGTGGTGGTGGTAGTGGTGGTGTAAGTGGTGGTGGTAGTGGTGGTGGTAGTGGTGATAGTGATGGTGGCAGTGGTGATAGTAGTGGTGGCAGTGGTGGTGATAGTGGTGGTGTAAGTGGTGGTGGTAATGGTGGTGGTAGTGGTGGTGGTAGTGGTGATAGTAGTGGTGACAGTGGTGGTGATAGTGGTGGTGTAAGTGGTGGTGGTAGTGGTGGTGGTAGTTTTGGTGGTAGTGGTGGTGGTAGTGGTGATAGTGGTGGTGGTAGTGGTGATAGTGGTGGTGGTAGTGGTGGTGTAAGTGGTGGTGGTAGTGGTGGTGGTAGTGGTGATAGTGGTGGTGGTAGTGATTTTGGTAGTGGTAGTGGTGGTGGTAGTGGTGGTGACAGTGGTGGTGGTAGTAGTGGTGACAGTGGTGGTGATAGTGGTGGTGTAAGTGGTAGTGGTGATGATAATGGTGGTAGTAATGGTAGTAGTGGTAGTTGTGGTGTCAGTGGTGATAGTGATAGTAGTGGTGGTGACAGTGGTGGTGGTAGTGGTGGTGACAGTGGTGGTGGTAGTGGTGGTGACAGTGGTAGTGGTAGTGGTGGTGTAAGTGGTAGTGGTTTTGGTAATGGAGGTGGTAATGGTAGTGGTGGTAGTGGTGATAGTAGTGGTGACAGTGGTGGTGATAGTGGTGGTGTAAGTGTTAGTGGTGTTGGTAATGGAGGTGGTAATGGTAGTGGTGGTAGTGGTGGTGATAGTGGTGGTAGTGGTGGTGACAGCCGTCGTGACAGTGATGATGTTAGTGGTGGTGACAGTGGTGTTTGTAGGGGTGGTGACAGTGGTAGTGGTAGTGGTGGTGGTAGTGGTGGTGGTAGTAGTGATAGTGGTGGTGGTAGTGATGGTGGTGGTGGTGATAGTAGTAGTGACAGTGGTGGTGACAGTTGTGATGTTAGTGGTGGTGACAGTGGTGGTTGTAGTGGAGTTGACCAGAGTGGCAACACAGATGACGGTGCCAGTATTTGACATTAATAACAGAGAGGGGAAAGTTAGAAAAACAGAGAAGGACAACAAGGATGAAATGGAGGAAATGATGATGAAGACGGCGGCGGCGACGACGACAACGATGATTATAACGATGATGACGACAACGACGACGATGACGACAACGACGACGATGATGATGATGATGATGATGATGATGATGATGATGATGGTAATGATGATGATGATGATGATGATGATGATGATGATGATGATGATGATGATGATGATGATGATGATGATGATGATGATGAAGATGATGATGATGATGATGATGATGGTGATGATGATGGTGATGATGATGATGATGATGATGATGATGATGATGATGATGATGATGATGATGATGATGATGATGATGACGACGACGACGATGATGATGATGATGATGATGATGACGACGACGACGACGACACATCAGTAATTACACTTTGCTTGACAAAAAAGGACAAACCAAAACTCGACAAGTAATGCAAAATGCTGCAAAGACACTTGGCAGGCCACTGCTTCATATCAAATCGTAGCTAGGCAAACAATAGACCGAGTGATTTTGGATGTTGCAGCTGACCCTGCTCGTCCTCTTTGGGCCCCTTTCCAAGTAGCACACTCACGCTGATGTTTGACTCCATGAAGAGCAGAACTGCACGATTTTACATGCCATTAATTTTTTGTGCCACACTCTGTGCAACGCCTGAATAATGCAGTCTGACTGTGCACCACGAACGCGAGATGGGGAGTGACTTCGTCATACAGAGATGGGCAGTGGGATGGGAGAGAAGTGAGGGGATGGGTGTATTTCCATCGATCAGGCAGGATTTTGCTCCTTTCTTGTTATAAAGTGTAAACAAAACGTCAGGTAGTTGTATTTGTATATACATAGTTTATCATTACCGTACCTATTACACTCTCTAGAGTAATATTACTTTTCCCTCATTCATTTCTGCGACACAACTATCCAACTTTTGTTTCAAGTGTTTTTAAGCTGTTTTCCACGAAGAGAAATATCGACATTTGAGGATTATCAAATAGTGCGAATCGGGAGTACTGAGAAAATACTTCTCGACTTCAAAAACTGCCTTTGAAATCAAAATCTGCGTCTTGCTCAGAATTCAGTGGACGAGGCCAGGAGGCAGTTTATGGACTGGATCATGCAGGTAGTCCAAGCCCTGGAGTACCTCCATGGAAAGGGAATTGTGCTTGTCGACCTTTCGGCTCACAGTCTGGTCCTCCATGAATCACGTGTCAAGGTGGTCAACTTCGACAGCGCCCTCCGGTGGAAGACTGACGAAAGTGCGTTTTACTGTGCGTCTGTGCTTCCTTTCTTTGCTGTGTAATGTCTTTTCCTTCCTGTTCTCTTTGTTTCGCATCTTTCTCCTGTCCTGTTCTAGTTTCTCATTTAATTTCTTAACTTCTTCTCCCTTTTTTAGGTTACCTACCACAAGAAAACTCTTTTCCGTGTGTATGACCCCTCTGGGCAGAGCATCGTATTAGCTTTTAATGCGAGAAAGAGGAAGGTATGGTATCAACAACGAAACCATTAAAAAGGGGTGGGTGGGTGGGTGGGTGTGGGTGGGTGTGGGTGGGTGGGTGGGCGGGTGAGGATGGGTGGGTGTGGGTGAGTGGGGGTTGGTGGGTGTGGGTGAGTGGGGGTGGGTGGGTGGGTGGGTGTGGGTGAGTGGGGGTGGGTGGGTGGTTGGGCGGGTGGGTGGGTGTGGGTGGGTGGATGGGTGGGTGGGTGAGGGGTGGGAGATTCTACCGCTATGGAGACTATTCGCGCTTTTCCACCAAACACTTAACAAGAATGATTGCATTTATCCACACGATTCAAGTTTGTATAACGGCAGTATGCATGAGATGATCGTGGGTACTTGAATAGTGCGCAGTGTCCTGCTAAACGTGTTGTAAGCGTTGTGGACAAGTAAATTACCATCAGCGCTGTATGTTACGAAGGTTAAGGGTCAAGGCTGTCTCAAATTTTGTTATATTTGTGTTGCAGGATCTTTATCAGTTGCTTCTCTGTTTCTTTTTCAGAATTCGATTTATTTTTGCCGCATGTTGTCCTTACTAGTGCGCAGTACCAGTAGAATTGTCTCGCCCATTTCCTCTGTTCCACATTAATACTTTACTTATTGTTATAACTTGTTGACTGTCAGAACAAATTTCAATATTTCTTTGTCCTTTTAATGGTTCTCTGAGGAAAAAAGTCATTTTCCAAAAGGCAATTGTTTTACCGTTTAAGCCGTAAGCATATAATCGTCTGCGCTTGCTATCGTCAACTGCATAGAAATTTCACCGCGCATGCGGGACGCTTTTGGACAAGATTTCCCTTGTGAAAGCATTGCAATTGTTCTCTGAGAATCGTGATTGAGAAAGGAATATCTTTAGTTCATTTATAAGGAATCAAGTGTAATGCGGTGCACCTATCACCGAGTGTATTGTATATCTACTGTGTTCATGTCATAAGTGTTTTTTACGTCTGCTGTGCTCATCCTCTATTCAGTTATCCCCGCTGCTGTCTCTTCCCAACCCCCTATCCTGTGTGTCAGATCTCTCTGTCTGTCAGACCTCTCTCCAACCCCCCTTCCCCATCCTTTGTGTAAGCTGTGGTCTGATTGTTGTTGCAGCTGACCTGTTAGTCGCTGCCCTGTCAGCCACTCGTCACATTAGTGTGATCCTCAGCTAGTAATACGCTCCCCTCGGTTTGCAAACAGCCAGATTTTCAGCACCCACCCGCGCCTCTCTGACCCCTGTCTTCCATTCTTTGTATGAAGGTCCTCAGGAAATGAACCTTCTGGTTCCCTTTTGCACCTGCTCTTGTCCACCTCCATAAATAGAGGCTGCAGTGCTTGCTTAAGCAGACCCCATTCCATCTGTGTGAGAGAGACCATTTCACCACCCGGGTCCAGAAGTTCATTTACTAAGAGCTTGTACCAACGGCCAATAAAGAGTGGAAAGTAACTCGACTTCGCTCCTGCGTCTTACTTGACTCCAACCTTACCGCTGACCACCACATTTGGCGCTGCGAGCAGGGTTGAAGCGAGTTTTACTCTACCACCAGTAATGGCCAACCAACAGCAACAGCAACCTCAACCATAAGCCCCACGCTACATTCCACGCGAGCGGCATATGCCCATCTTCTACGGAGAGGGTGATAGCATAACTGCTGAAGAGTGGGCACAGGAAGTGAGACGTTATGCAAGGACCGTAGTCTAAGAAATATGGAGGCCGCGGATTACGCCATTTCCCACCTCGAAGGCCCTTTCGACTCGACTTCGCCCCTGCGTCTTACTTGACTCCAACCTTACCACCGACCACTACACAAGCATTTGAGATTCGTTCAAAATTATATTTTCTGGTACAAGTCGCATCTATAACGCTCTTCCCCCCCCCCCTTTTAATCAAGACGCCCTATTTCCCTGTATGAGATCGTAGCGGCTGCCAGATTGCTGTGCTGTTTCATGACAGCGGCCAGTGTGGAGACAATGCCCATGCGGTGGCTGGCTCCCGAGTCACTCCTGGAAGGAAGGTTCTCCCCTGCCTCAGACGTGCTGGCTCTGGGCAGACTGCTGTACCAAATCTGCACTGGCGGCCTCGAGCCCTACGGGGAGCTCTACACGGCGGACACGGGCATTGTCCTCCATGTTTGTATTCACGTTTACTCTCGCGCGTACGTATACACGCCCTCGAGGACACACACGCACACATAATGTTGTAAGCATACATGCACACATGTACATTTATGTTCACAAGCACACACGTTTCGATTCTAGTTTGCAGGTGCATTTTATTGATTAGCATTGATATCTCAGCGCTAACAGATACTATGAATATCATTTTTTAAGATTCTGGAAAAATGTACGATCACACTACAGTTCACACAAATGGACGATGTAATACTGAGAAATATCATACGTCGAGCGTCTATGTTTGGTTCGTTTCTCTCAAGGCGGTCGCTAACTGCGCCCCTCTTCACGCTTGGAACTGCATACCCACGAGAATCTATGACGTCATCAAGAGCTGCAACGCTCCAGAGGCTGACCGCCTGCCCCTCCTCTCGGTGTTCAAGAACAGTTTGCAGCGCTTCAAGGCTGCCTTGGATCAAAGTCGTGAGTCTCTTCCTTTCCTAACAAGAATGCTTTGCGGGCCAGATACAAAGACGGAAAAACAAGAGAGGGCTCTATGAAAGAGTACTGAAGAGCTGGGCGTGCCTGGCATTTTGCAGTATTGTCCACCTAATCCCGATTGCTTTATCACCTGCATTCATCACTCCTCCCTCTCCCTTCCCTTACTCTTCTCGCCTCGTTCACTACGTGAGTAAGCACTTCGATTTCTCTTCACACTCATGCAAAGCTCTTGCAGACTTTTCTCTATGCTCCCTATGAATCAGTCTTCAATCACCACAAAAAGCTGCACTGCCATCTTTGCCTCAGTTATGTGAACGTTCAGTATGTTAAAAACGGATCCATGTTTTTGCCTATTGGACTATTTTCTTTTAAGAACGGATATATACGAGCGTATGACCAAGAGACAGTAGGTCAAGAATAGAATGTGTCCAGCCCATTGTCTAGAGAATGAGTTGCTAGGTAGAACTCCGCCCATCTTCC
>JAWQFJ010009267.1:0-27158 GCA_034096865.1 Theodoxus fluviatilis | reverse complement strand
CTTTGTAAAACTGCACGGTTATCAGGCGCGGTTGATGTCTCTTGATGCGGTGTCGAGTGTCGGTGCCAGTAGGCTTGTTGAAAGTTTATCATTCTTTTCGGGGGAAGAAGGGCGGGGTGCAGATGCGACGTACGAGAAAGCTTGCCTCGGCATTGCCTTGCCCAGATCTGGGAGTCTTGAACTTCGACGCTCTCCGCGGAATCGCCGCTGGCGGTCTGAGAGTGGTGCCGTCTTCTTGAAACGTCGTCCCCATCATTTCTCACTCTTGCTGATAGCGTGGAGGCACCCGCGCTCCCTGCCAGGGACTCTGGGTGCGTCGCACTTGCACTCTTTGAGATCTTTTTTTTCTTTGCACGCTACACGCGGCCTTAATTTCTGTTAGACTTATCTCAGAGCAGACTGCAAGGCGTTGGGATGAAAGTAGGGGAATGAAGAAAGGGTGGTGGTGGGGGGATGGGGAGCCAAGGGCAGCATGGGGAGAGGGTGAGGGATGTGAGTGGGAAAGAAGGAGAGAAGAGGAGTGCGGACGTGTGGGAAGCTAGGGTGGAGTTCGGGGGGAGGGGAGGGGGGGGGGCGGGGAGTTTGAGATGAAAAGGAGAGACAGCGAGGAAGGGGTATGGATGCAACTGGCGAGTGACGGCATCCCAATTATATCCATGTAATCACCCCCTGCGGCTGCCTGCTGGCTGACTGGCTCTGAAGGGTCCAGGAAGGCAGTCTAATTTGCCTCCTCTCCACCTCCACCCTCAAGACATCGCCCTCTCCTCATTCCTCCCTCAAGACATCGCCCTCTCCTCATTCCTCCCTCAAGACATCGCCCTCTCCTCATTCCTCCCTCAAGACATCGCCCTCTCCTCATTCCTCCCTCAAGACATCGCCCTCTCCACCTCCACCCTCAAGACATCGCCCTCTCCTCATTCCTCCCTCAAGACATCGCCCTCTCCTCATTCCTCCCTCATCCTCTCATCCATATTTCGTCCCTCCCCTCACGAATTTCTTTCCTTTTTTACCCAGCGTGAGCCTCAGTGCCTGAGTGGAGAGACGCACACCCCTATGGCGTGGCCTTTCTGTACTCATTGCTCCTGTGTATTTTATTCCTTTTTTCAGTCGGTGTTACCCCTACCCTGTCTCTGATTTCCTTTTCCTTTTTCTCTCTGCTGCCTTGGCCGTCCATTATCTCCACTTCCTATCGTCAACTCCCTACTCCCCACATCCTACCCCCACCCCATTTCCCCCATCTCATTTCCGATCAACACTCCGCTTTAGATACAATGTAATACTCTTAGTCCGAAAGCATTTTTCACCCTTTTGGATATTGTACCTTCTGTCACTCGGTTTTTAAAATTCCGTTAATCTTTCAATTCTGTGAAGTGTAAATAAAGGAAAACTATTTTCGAAAGGCAAGTAGTATTTTGTGTGTGATGACAGCCCTAGTATGAAAGTATGTGTTCCCCGTGACACAATAACTGAGAATTGAAAAGATTGCTGTGAAGATTTATCTGTTGATTCCACGTTCATCGTTTTTGTTGTTGTGAGTCATTGAGTCGTAAATCGCCCTTGTACATGCATACATATACAAGCATTTTCTGTGTTAGGTTTGTGTAGTGATTGTTGTCTTCGGAACATTAGGTGCGAGTTTGTGTGTGTGTGTGTGGGGGGGGGGGGGGGGGGGGGGGGTTGCGTCCATGCATGTGTGTGAATGACAGTGAGAGAGTACAGGATTTTAGTTAATTTATGCTGCATTTATCCTCTTTTTTCGGGATATGTAAATGTGCGAATGCATGTTTCAGCCTGTGTATGCGCATGTATCTACATGCGTGCATCTGAGCTTGCATGCATGCGCATGTCCGTGTTTATGCCTTCGAGTCGCTGTGTTCGTGAGCTTGCACGTGCGTGCTTGTTGTTGCACATCGCTGAGTCATTTCGATCCAGGGCCCTGCACACTTCTACATGTAAAGTAACGATCGATTGCAGCTCACCAAGGAAAGGATTCCTGTCAGTCTCACGCGAACTTCCACTCCCTTTCTCTTAGTCACGTTTCGCCACGTTCACCCTTCCGCGTCCCAAGACGCAATTAGACGCGGCCTTTCGTCACTTCCTTCATCAGGCATGCAATTTCTACCAGTCCCTGCATTTGTGGAGTTACGTGCGAAAGTATTCCCGCTCTGACCGATTGATATGATTTATATTGTCGCGAGTACTTTAGTATTTGTAAGTCTAAAAAATGCCTTACAACTTTAAATATGATTTTTGAAAGTAAGGTTTTGAAATTCTCACGTCATCGAGGTTGTTTGAACTCGGGTCCATTGAAGGAGGCTTCATCACTTGAACTGTGGTTGGTGTGAGAATTGATGAGCCTCCCTGTCTCGTAGCACTTATTTCATGCTGCTTTCTGGCCTAATTCTGGTGAAAATTTAGGATTATAAGGATCAGCTCATAGAGAGACCATTTGTCTGCCCGTGATCTACGTCCACTAAGCTAGATCATCTCTGAGCAGGAACCCCCACTTTCCCCTCCTCCCTCTGTCTATGTGTGTTTATTTGTGTATCTATCAGTCAGTCGGTCAGTCAGCCTGCTTGCCTGCCTGCCTGCCTGCCTGCCTGCTTGCCTGCCTGCCTGCCTGCCTGCCCGCTTGCCTCTCTCTCTCTCTCTCTCTCTCTCTCTCTGTCTGTCTCTCTCTCTTTCCCAACCAAAAAGCCTTTCTTCCTTTTCGAGGGCACTCGGTGCTTTGTTTCAAAGACGCTGGAATGATCGATAATTCTCCCTAATTGCCTATGATTTTGAGTAATTGACGGGAGCATTTTGGAAGAAAATTGCTAAAAATAAGAGTTTGGTGTTGATGTGGAAGAGGAGGACATTTTTCAATGAGAGTTAAAAGTGGTTTTTGGCACCTTTTTTTCCTTGGCGCCGGGAGGTAGTCTGGTAATTGAGTTCTTAGAGGTACTTCATCCAACTAATGGACGGGGCCCGAGTCTGTTTGCTCCACCGACGATTCCGATTAAACCCTGGGGCATTATCAGAGATTTCACCGAAGACCAAGGCTCCCCGTGTCGTGATGAATTAGTCGGCAAAGTTAATTGCCCGCTCTCCCCTCTCCCTCCCTTTCCTGGTCGCGTGGGCAACGGGGCTTGAAGTTTTTCTCAGGCTGCAACAGTCGTGCTCTTTGCAAGCAGGACTTAATCTTCTTGCAGGGTGCCTTTTGAACTCGGCGTCAAGATTTTGGCATGGGGAGTGACAGTTTTTGTACACTTATTCTGTTTCCTTTGAATGATGTGTGTCGTCGTCGTCGTCGTCGTCATCATCATCATCATCATCGTCGTCATCGTCAACATCATCATTGTCGTCATCGTCAACATCATCATCATCATCATCATCATCGTCGTCGTCGTCGTCGTCATCATCATCATCATCATCATCATCATCATCATCATCATCATCATCATCATCATCATCATCATCATCATCATCATCATCATCATCATCATCGTTGTCGTCGACGTCGTCGTCATGATAATTGTCATGTCTTTCTGTGCTTTGTTGATTTTTGACATTTTTCTTTCCTGGTTTTAGTTTTTGATTGAAATCTTTTAGTTCCTCTGTTCTTCAATAGCGGCAGCGTGCTACAGAAAATGGTTTGTATTAAATTTACGCGTGTTTCTTGTGTATGATCCACTTCTTCACAAAGGAAGGATATATACTTCTGGAAACATCAGGACGCGAATTGGTATGTTTTGCCTGGCGTCAATCGACCCTTGCAGGAAGCGACACGGAGTTATTTGAACCACTTTCGAGTCAGATGCTTGCTAACATTACTTAAGGTGAATTTGGCCTTACATCAGCCAAGTAAGTGTATACATTACTTCGTTTGGGTGTGTTCTCCTTCTTCCTCTCTCTCTCACCCCACCCTTATTAACCCGTTCCCCCAGCCCACCCCATCTCCACCTGCATCCCCCTGCCTAAACGACGGTAACTGGTGATTATATTTGACGGGAAGATGGGCTGATCTCGTAGCACTGGCTTGTAGCTTGTGTTACTTATACACCGGAGCAATGCTACCAGGAGATCTTGCGTGTTGCCAGAACTTACCTGCCGCTGCCAACACATCCGACTGTAGGTGAAAACCTTTGCTTGGGCAAAGACTTTTCCCCGCCGTGTTTGGCCCCAGGTCACGCCTGACTGAGCTTGGACGCGCTGCGAGACCTTCAGGACACGAAAACATCTCTTCTTTCCCTCGTCTCCCTAATGGTTGTAGTCTGGCCGAGAGCCCTTATTCCCCACTTCCTGGCAATGGCCCGTAGAAGTGTGATGAGAACACCAGACTAATGGGTTGAAGATTTTTCCCCCTTCTCTCCTGATCGCTCTCGCGCCAGCCTCTTTCCTCCCCCGTTTATTTATGCAGCATGTTTGGGACTCGACGAGCATGCGTGCGAGAAGTGTTGGCAAATATTGATGCTTGATTTGCTTCTGTCGCTTTGCCTGCAAGCACACTCTGCGGTCTGCCAGTGTAGTGTTCCTTCCCCTTGCGGAATAGTGCGTTTCGGATTGGCTATCCCCATCTCCCCATCCTGCTGTGGTATACGTCTCTGGCAAGGTGTTTAAAAAGACACGCATTTGTTGTGTTGCCTTCGTTCAGGCAGTTAAGGGCACAGCGGTGACCCAAGCAAAAATCCACATATATATGGACATTTTACCTAGACATCGTCTAGGAGCCAAGTACCTTTTTCAGTCTATATATTGACCAGACGAAATTGGTGCTTTTTTATATGATGATGCGGACAGCAAGGATGCAGATGTACGCATCTAGGACATATTGCTCTGTTGTTATGAGGACTGTCTTGTCATTGAGAGCTTCTTTGTTATTTGTATACTTTTTTGCTGCAACATTATTCTCACAGGCAGATAGTAGCGCCACTTCATTTTTCTTTGCATCACGTTGAATGAGGATATTTTTTGCATTTACTTCACTTTGATGTGGAAAAAATTCCTCACTGGTAGCAGTGATCATATGTGGATAACGACTCTGAATTGTAGAAAGCTTGCCATAAAGAGGGTGCATAGGGTAGGGGGAATCCCTTTAGTATTCAATAACACTTTCGGGGGTGGGGTGGGTGGGAAAGGGCATAATTAAGAAGTTTGCCTCCAATCTAGTGTTAACAGAATCGATAAGCTAATTTAGCGCAAAAGTGATAATTTCGATTTTCCAAATAGCGCCATTAAAGAAACAATTTGTGTGTAAGCGATGATTTGCAAGTTGACGATAATGAGAATGGCATTCATGTTTTCAAACTGGAGAGAGAGCCTGACCAGTGAAGCCCGTCTTTGATTTTTGTGAAAGTTGGACCTGAGCTACGTACATGCAATATCGCACTCGCGCTGCACAGTTTCGAAAGTCATTGACTGCAGTAGCCTGTGCGAATGAGATGCCATCAAGCACGGACCTTCTCGCTAGGTCGAGAGGAACTCTGTCGATGACGTGGCCCGGAGGAGCGGCACTTTCTTAATGGAAAAGTAATGGCGTTTTACAAACTTCCCCCAAGTGCCCCGCGACGTAACGCAATAAGCATAAAGCATCACTTCTGGACCTCCGCTGGCGTCCCCCCGTGCTGAATGAGGCTTTGATAAGGGTGAATGGCGACCAGGGTCTGATGGAAGCACGGGGCGGAGAGTGGCTCAGTGCCGGTAGACTGAATACACGCTGGCCTCCAACGCCCTCGACCTGCAGGCTGCACTGCAGAGTATTTAGTGGCGTGTGTGGAGGGCTTTTGGTGTGGTGGTGGTGGTGGTGGTAATGTGTGTGCGTGCCACCGACTTGTGTTGCTGCTAGATGTATGTGCGTGCGCGAGTGCGTGTTTATTCATTGTTAAGTGTGCTTATTTATGCATGTTTTCATCCGTGGTAGTGCATGTTTTCCCATCTTGTTTCTGGTATCTGACCCTCTCCTTGCCTTGCCCTTTTCCCCCCTCCAGTCCGCTGGTCCTTCCTTCCTTCTCTTTACGAAAGCTTCCGCTGAATTTGCCTGCCTGATATGCATTGCTTCAGCCACTCTGGCGACGCTGGAATGAAGTGTGCATTGTCTTGAGATGACTACTTCTTTTATAACAAGTGTCAGTCAGACATGAGAAAAATGTGCGATAAGCAGAATTCTCATTTATTGCAAAGTATCTTCAAGCATGAGTCATATTGTTTGAAGTTTTCACGGTTCTTTCATTTCCGGAGTTCGTTTTATTTTTCCGTTAAATACCTATAACGCCTGCAATTTTCGTTGTCTTTGAATCGTTTGAGTGAGATTTATGAAGATGGTAAAATATAGTGCTGAAGCACGAATGAGAGGCGACCACTGCAGCGCTGACAGCACTATGCCAAAAGATCTAGGAGGAGAAGAAGTTGCCCAAGGAGTGGACCCAGTCTCTGGTCATCCCCCTACCGAAGAATGGCAACCTCAAACTGTGCCAGAACTACCGCACCATCAGCCTCATTAGCCACCCCAGCAAGGTCATACTACGCATCATCCTCAACCGCCTGAAGAGTAAGGCTGAGGAACTGCTGGCGGAGGAGCACGCTGGCTTCAGAGCTGGGCGGAGCACAGTGGAACAGATCTTCAACTGCAGGATAATCATTGAGAAGCACCTACAACACCAACGAGAGCTCTTCCACAACTTCATTGACTTTAAGAAGGCTTTCGACCGTGTGTGGCACGACGGCCTCTGGCAGGTCCTGAGAGGGTTCAACATAGAGGAAGGGCTGGTGCAAGTCATCCAGGAACTTTACAAGAACGCCAGCAGCGCAGTCCTACTCAACGGAGAGATGGGGGACTTCTTCAGGACAACAGTAGGCGTCCGCCAGGGATGTCTGCTTTCGCCCGTCCTGTTCAACCTCTTCCTTGAAAAGATCATGCAGGAGACCCTCCAAGACCACCACACGTCCATCTCCATCGGCGGTAGTCCTATATCCAACCTCAGATTCGTCGATGACATCGACCTTATGGGCGGCAGCAACAGTGAACTGCAAGACCTCACCGACAGACTTGCAGACAGAGCGAGAGCATGTGGGATGGAGGTCAGCACAGATGAATCAAAAACGATGGTGAACAGCATGACCGACACCAGTGCAGACATCACCATGAACGGCGAGAATCTAGAAGAAGTCACCAGCTTCAAGTACCAGGGGGCAACCCTGTCCAAGGACGGCACCAGTACCGAGGAGGCCGCATAAGAATAGCCATGGCGACCTCAGCGATGGCCCGACTGAGCAGGATGTGGAGAAGCAACTCCATCAGCTTCTCCACCAAGTACAGACTCTACAAGTCCCTGGTGGTTTCCATCCTACTCTACGGCTGTGAGACCTGGACGTTACTGGCGGACACAGAGCGAAGGATCCAGGCATTTGAGTCCAAGTGCCTCCGAAGACTGCTCCGCATCTCCTACTTGGAGCACAAGACGAATGAGTTTGTGCGGAACATGTCAGCAGCACTTGTAGGCCCACAGGAATCCCTTCTGGCGAGCGTCAAGCGACGCAAGCTGGCTTTATTTGGCCACGTCACCAGGCACGACTCCCTGTGCAAGACTGTACTGCAAGGCACACTAGAGGGCGGTCGTCGCCGTGGTCGACAGAGAAAGAGCTGGACGGATAACGTCAAGGAGTGGACGGCCCTCCCCATGAAACAGCTGCTCGAAACAGCCACCAACAGACCTGAATGGCGGAGGATCTCCGTGTCGTCGTCTCTCATGTCCCCCCGACGGCCAGGGCGGTCAAGGGAATGAGATGAGGGTGAGGTGAGGTGAAACTGTAGTGTTGTCTTTTATTCGGAACACAATTAAAATGGTTGCAAAGTTTCGAAACATCTGCAGTTGATTGCTGATGTCTGAAAATGATCCCTGGCACAGAAACAAACAGATCTGCAAGGCGCCATACGGCAGGAAGTGCAGAGTCTTTCAGGTCTTGGATCCTGTGCCATGCAGTCGTGGGCGCCCCTCTTGCATTAACCTCTGCTGTCCCAACCTTCAGCGTTCCGTGAGAGATTCCAACAGCTGCAGCCAGGATTTGCCAGACTGGGCGTCGCGAGATCTTCCACTTTTCATCTGCACCGTCCGAAGGAAGATGCGTATCTGGTCCTCCCCTGCTGCTTGATAGAAGCAGACAGGCTTTCTTTGAGTCCTCTAATGACGTCGCCGCCTGCAGGTCCGCCTCCAGCCGACACTTCCTGTCACGTGCTCGTGGATTTTCTGTGAAGAGTTATCTCGCGTTTTGCTCCTTCCGGATTGCTGCAGTTGAAGCGTGCACCGTGCAACCCGAGAGGTTTGTCTTCGGCGTGGACTTCTTAAGCGAGAGAGGAAGCAGCGTTTTGGGGAAAAAGAAATCAAGTTGGGGCACCAGTCTTTGCTGGCGTGCTGATGGATTGGGTTTCTGCAGTCCTTGTGGGGTCGGCTGACTTCCTGATGGGTTTTCCTGTGGATTTCGCTGCTAGCTTCTGGCTTAGACTGATGGAGCTAATTAACTGCTCTGCCGCGCCGGCTCTGCACATGTTACTGCGATGCGAACCTCTCTGTCCTGCTGTGTCAACTAAATCGAAATAAAAACGCCACTTGAAATGATAAAGAATCTCGTTATTTTTCTATGTTGTAGACAAAATGAAACACCGCTGTCTTTAACAGCAGCGTGCCCTGGTAGGAACTTTCAACAAATCTTGACTTTAATTATGTTCTTAATTAGGGACATATATAAAGTCAACATGGATAGAACAAAGTGATTTACGAATTTGGTTGTGCATAAATTTTTCATGGGTAATCCTTCCAGTTATTTCTTTGAAGTTGTTACCACGGTTTGCTCTGTAGTGCTCAGGATATGCCTCGTGATGTAGAAGAATCAAGATAAGTTAACTGGACGTCCAGCTAACTACTCCCATCTCAGCCAACACGTCCTTAACGAGAGTTTTAGAGGCATGGAGGGCAATCGGTGGACTGGAGTCAGATATCAACACCATACTGTGCAACTCCCCCTAGAAAATTCTCCCCGGCCCTAAATCATCCGGGCGTATCGGCGCCAAGCGCTGAAGCATGGAAGTTGATAACCCGGAGGAGGGGCTGGGATGATGATGGAAGACATTGATGTGGCACCAGGGCATCCTGGAGTTCTTGCACACTGTCGATCTGCAGTCTGGCAAGGGAGATCACTAGAGCGTGACCCCCGCCCCGCTGATCTCCCCTGGACCCCGTTCCGCTCGGCTGAGCGGGAAGTGGCCTCTTTGTAGAATAGAGAGTCCGCGCCTGCCGCCTGCTGTCTGGCAGATCTGTCTACTGCAGGGCGGCTGCAGTATGCAATTCTCTCTCTCTCTCTCTCTCTCTCTCTCTCTCTCTCTCTCTCTCTTTCTATAATTTTTTTCTTTCTCTCTCTCTCTCTTTCTCTCTCTCTCTCTCTCTCTCTCTCTCTCTCTCTCTCTCTCTCTCTCTCTCTCTCTCTCTCTCTCTCTCTCTCGTTCCTGCCCCATTATCTCCATCCTTATGAAAATGGCGGTACTCACACCAGGATTGGCGCTTGAACAAGAAACCTCAGCGGGCGTCCCAGTGATAATGGAGTCACAACAGAATTACGAGAAAATGTAATCATCCCTTTGCAATAGATTAATAATAGAGCTCTGTCAACGGCGTAATGCAGTTGTTTGTGAAACACGAGCTAGGGGCAGGTTAGAATTTTCATAGGGTTATTGTTAGTGAGGGGTGCTCATTCTTTATATGGTCTCATCACAACCACCCTCTGCTGAAGACCAGTGATTGAAGGCTGTGTCCATCAGTCCACATCTAACAGTCGAGCTAGCAGGAACAACAGGGCCGGTTGCAGGGGAGGGTTCGAGAACTTTGCCCGTTGAAAGCTCTGTTATGCAACGTTCTTGCTCACAGCCGCTACTTTGGTTCCTTTTGTAGCGTGATGACGTCATGGACAGGCCGTGGACAGGTTGAACAATGGCGTGGAAATGAATTCAGTGCCGATGATCAATGCGTTCTCGCTTCTCTCTCTCTCTCTCTCTCTCTCTCTCTCTCTCTCTCTCTCTCTCTCTCTCTCTCTCTCTCTCTCTCTCTCTCTCTCTCTCTGTGTTTTTCCCCCAGGAGTGCTGATGCGATGTCTCCAAACGTAATGAAGGCTGCTTTTATGGTAACGCGTTACCGGATGAGAACAAGAGAGAAAAAAGTGTCATCGGGGAATGATAAATGATATTTGTCAACGCAAGCAGCTTGTCCGTTGCCTAGCGACGCTGACATGCAGCGCTGGGTGCGTGCACGATGCAAAATTCTTGGGGCAATTTCGGTCTGCAGATGTCATTTTGACATTCCTCGACATCACGCCGAAGGGAGGAAGCACATTCCAAGGTGCATTCATAAAGCGTCTTCCCTCGTTTCCTGCCAGAAGCTGTTAGTGATGAGGATGAGACTAACCATGCTGGGTGTCGGTGTGAATTAGCAAGGAGACCTCGAGATATACTGGATCAGCATAGCTATACAGCCCCAAATTGCCAAAAGCCCCGAGAAAAATTTCTCCCAAAGGAGGTGTCGCATAACCGAGGCTCCACGCTTGAACGTCGTCACACGAAAGGCGAGTCAATTATTCCTCAAGTGCAAAGGGAACACAGACTGGGCAGATCAGGTTGTCTCACTTTTCGCTGGGGCAGCGAGGCGTAGCGTGCACCTGCCGAGTCTTCTTGAGGACACTCCCAGAGACCTCGTCTTGCCTGCCCAGCAGAATGGGGCTTTATGGCGATTTCATTGTGGTGCTGGTGGGATAACTCTGGCCTGGTGATGTATGTTGTGGCTATAGCTGCAGCACTTCTGGCTGGCGTTGATAACGAGGAGAGATTCCCGCGGCGATGCGCACCTACGAGGTACAACCATAGAGGTTTAGTGGGTCGGTTTTCCAACAGCACGCCAGCAGGCTTCGATGCCTGACGTCTCTTATCCTATCCCCATAGACGTTATTCACGCAGCGGCCATTTTGAAATCGAAAACGAGACTAAGTCCGCAAATTTAATGGCGTCCAGCGTCTATGGCGAAACCGCTTCATCATCACATAGACACTGCTGTGTTCCTTATTGCGAGAACGATGATCGATATGACGAGAACTCCAGACTGTGTACTCACTGGTTCAGAAATGTGTATTTTTTTAAAACTGCGTATTTTTTGCGCGGACTGACAATTTAAAAAATGCAGCTTTTGGTTTGCACACATGATACTCCGCAGTCAGTCAGCGAGACAAAAAAGTTTTGAAGTGGCAATGTAAGTGAAGAGTTAACTCCCCCTTGACCACACGCACACTCGATCTCGATGGTGGTCGACGCAGATTGACTCCATGAAATCATCGACGAGTTTTCATGATAGCGCTCAGCCTAGGCCGCACCCGCCACCCCGCCTGACTTTTCCTGTCCGGGGAGTTTCACCGTCATTACTGTTACACTGTTTATGTTTGCAACTAGAGCATCACACACACAGTATTCAAACTATCCAAGCGGCTAAACAATCAAAATCGCAATTCAACTGCGCAAATTAATCTTCTCTGAAGAAACGGTGATGCTACCGAAACGCATACAATCAAAAGTTTGAGCAGCAGTCGAAAGACAAAAGGAACGCTAGAAAGGGTTCTGTCAAAGAGTTCTGGGAGCACAAGGCAGCCGTTGTGCTGCAGATAACCGAATAAATAAACACGAACAATGTGGAGCAATCACACTGCGAAAAGTGCGGTGGTCACTGGCCCTAGGCCTGTGGAACCCACAGTCACTCTCCGCAGTCATCTCGCGATTTGGATGAGGCAAGGACACAGAAGGCATTGTTTCACCTAAACCCGGACGCGTTACTTTTTGTCACGTTTGTGTCCAACATCAGCGTTGGGCCCTGGAGTTAGGGCGTAGGGACCACCCGTTGAGAGTCAAACGTGGGATGGAGTTATGTTATTGATATATCCAAACACGCAGCTGGGTAACCGTACGAGGCCGTACGGCTACCTACAAAAAAAATTCGGTAGCCATACCGCACGGATACGGAACCTTTTCCAAAAACATTTGCTTACCATATATCCTCCAGGAACTTAAAGTGATCAAGCCTATGATTTTCAGTACAGTGCATGTTGGATAAAACAACCAAGAAACACACACACACACACACACACACACACACACGCGCGCGCGCGCACAAACACACATAGAGAGAAGGTGAGAGAGAAAGAGGGAAAGAGAGAGAGAGAGAGAGAGAGAGAGAGACAGAGAGAGAGACAGACAGACAGACAGACAGAGACAGAGAGAGAGAGAGAGAGAGAGAGAGAGACAGAGAGAGAGAGACAGAGAGAGAGAGAGACAGAGAGAGAGAGAGAGAGAGAGAGAGAGAGAGAGAGAGAGAGAGAGAGAGAGAGAGAGAGAGAGAGAGAGAGAGAGAGAGAGAGAGAGAGAGAGAGAGACTAGGTCTAGACTAAGCCTGGTCAAAAGACCAGTATCCATAAGAACAATGAAAATACAGCCAGAGAGCCACGAGAATCAGCAACAGGCCCTGGACGCTTAAACAAGCCGAAGAATCGAATCTACTCTACTCTACTCTACTCATGGTGACCGTGAGCGTGCTCGCACAGACGCAGACTGACGCTAACCAGCCACAGCCACAAGGGCAGAGACTGTGCCACGCAAACTTTAACGGAAACAGGGCCTGGATCCAGAACGGCGAGTTATTATAACCCCGATTTTTATCTCTAAAGTAAACTCAGACGAATCCAACTGTCTGTTCAGCTCTCCCTTGGGTGGAAACCAGTATATATAGCAAAGCACAACCTAGGATCCTCTGACGAGCGTTACGTACCTTATCTCACCCATCAAGATAACCCGGGGTTAGGGGATAAATCCAGTGTTAAAAATATAAATCGCCATTCTGGATAGGGCCACGCGTGCCAGACATGGACTTTATATATTGCACGAAATTCCACATTTACGAGTACGCAGAAGCTGCATTTTTTTCAGCGTATTTTGTCAGAGGGATGCGTAATTTTCGTATTCCATTTTTTCTCGCGTATTAATACGCAAAATTCGTACGGGTACCCAGGTCTGCGTAGTGTAATACATGTACTGTAATGAAGGTCACGTTTTACATCACAAACATGTGCGCTCCTCGTGAGGCACTATCTGAAGCCTTGTCGCTTTTATTCGTATCTCAAGTTGTAGAAATGACTTTATTTCGTAAGAAGTGTAGTTGAGTTGATGAAAAGATATGACACATATGGTGTTTTTATGAGGATCTTGAATGTTCTGGTTAGATGATTTAACTTTTTTTTTGCTTTTACAAGACCTAAATCTAAGCTCTTGTTGCCTTGAATTTTTTGCCAGGATCACGCCGAATCTTCCAGATCCATAGTTTCTCCTGCTTCTTGTCTGTGGGGAATTTGAAAAAGGACAGTCTGGAGTTCTCGTCATATCGATCATCGTTCTCGCAATAAGGAACACAGCAGTGTCTATGTGATGATGAAGCCTTCGGTTTCGCCATAGACGCTGGACGCCATTAAATTTGCGGACTTAGTCTCGTTTTCGATTTCAAAATGGCCGCTGCGTGAATAACGTCTATTGCCTGCCGAGCGTGCCGGGTAAAGTGGAAGACGTCACACGCGTCACTTAGAGTCTGCATTGGCACTATGGGAGAGCACAAGGAGATGCACAAAGGGAAACGTTTGCTGTATGGTGTGAGGCTGGGGATCGCACCCCCTTGACTCCTGAAGTCTCCTTTGCTTTTGCTGTTGTCGAAACTTCTGTCACTCGAGCGCTGGGCTGGGGAACTAGAGTATTGGCAGAAGGCAATATTGTACGAACAAGGCACTGTTTTGGCTGTGAACTGCAGCGTACTTGTACCATGCTCTTGACACAGATATCACTTTTTTGTCGCCCCGCCGGACCACTAAGCAGCCGAGACTAAAGCGTTAACAGTAACATCTTTTGTCCCATTGTGATTGAGGAATCTCGTTCAAAGAACAGACATGCAGCGCGTGTGGTGACATTAAATGCGAAGTTACGTTGCGCGCTCTCTCTCTCTCTCTCTCTCTCTCTCTCTCTCTCTCTCTCTCTCTCTCTCTCTCTCTCTCTCTCTCTCTCTCTCTCTCCCTCTCTCTCTCTCTCTCTCTCTCTCTCGTTTTCTCTCGCTCTCTCGTTTTCTCTCGCTCTCTCGTTTTCTCTTGCCCTCTCTCTCTCTCTCTCTCTCTCTCTCTCTCTCTCTCTCTCTCTCTCTCTCTCTCTCTCTCGTTTTCTCGCTCGCTCTGTCTCTGTCTCCCTCTCTCCCTCCCTTTCTCTCTCTCTCTCTCTCTCTCTCTCTCTCTCTCTCGCGCGCGCGCGCGCGCGGCTTCCTTTTTGTCTCTATTATTTTTATATTGTTGGAATTATGTCTTAAAACAATTTTTAAAGAAGTGCGTGGCTGCCGGGATGAAAGTTGCTCTCGCTAGTTCTACTTCGAGAAGAAAAACCCGAGCCAGCCCAAAGTCTTCAGACGCCAGACGCCCCATTTACAGTTGGTCTCACAAAACCTTTGGGATCTTTTCCAGTAGCCAGAGGATGTGGATACGATATCACTCGAGTGCTCGCGTGGAGACCACAACATACTAGTGAGGGCAGACTCATTTATCACGGGGAAACCTCACAGCTTTCTGGCAGGGATGGGATGTCGTCCGGAGCAGGTGGAGCAGCAAGGCGAGCATACGGGTGGCACGGCTTCAGTTCACCCTGGGAGACATAACAGCCCTGGGCCTGGCGTTGCAAAAAACGTGGGCTGGCCTCTTCAGTTTCCTCGCCGTCTGGAATTCGGGGTGGGGGAATGGGAACGGGTTTGTGGATTGGCACATGCGGCCTTGTTGTCCATTGTTAGACGCTCTGACTCGACCAGGAATTTTGTAATCGGGAGCGCGGAGGTGGGGGTGCGGGGTTGTTAGGGAGATGATATAATAGGGATGGGGGTTAGGGGTGGAGTGAGAGCTTTGTATGTCATTCTAGGATCCCAGTGTAAGTCTGCAAGAGAAGTCTAGTCAGATTGCATTACTAACTGCTATCGCACTTTTCTGCCTCAGGAAAGAAACTAATATCCTGGAGAGTTTACGACGTGAACTAATCTCGTGATGGTATCTTCGTGCGGCAGTCTTTCATTCTCTTTGGGGGGGTTTTGGTTGTTTCTTTAATAGGTTTTCTGGGTGACACCTCAAACTTACCTGGGGGCACATGCTTTATAGGATGAGTCACGCCCTACTCGAATGTCGTAGCCTCTTGTTGCCGATCGCGTCTCGTTAGCACGACGGCGTGCAAGTTGAGGCATAGAAAGAAACGGAGAGAAAGGAATGAGAAAGCTGCCACGGAGCTAAGTTGAAAGGTTGAAATAAGATTCGAGGGGAAAAAGAATGGGGTAGACAGCTGTATGTGGGACAGATTAGATGGAAAAGGGTTACGTTGTGTGCGAAGAACCAGATATACACAGGGAAAGGGTTCACTGATTGCAGGGATGGTGCTCTCTGGAGACGGGGGCAAATAAAGCGCTCGAAGATGATCCCCGCAGACAACATTGTAGGCCACACGGATTGAAGCAGACATTGTAGTTGAGTGACGCATCTTGACGTTTGACGTACGGAGTGACTGCAAGCCATGGATTAAGTCAATGTATACTTCAGACTGTCTTTATATCTTCCAGTCTGTCTACCCTCCAATCTGCATGCTTGTCTGCCTACCTGCCTCTTTGGTCACGTGTCATTCAGTGAATATCTTTAGATGCCAGCCTGCCTGTTTGCCTTTCTATATGAGTGTCTGTCTGTCTGTCTATCTGTCTGTCTGTCTGTCTGTCTGTCTGTCTGTCTGTCTGTCTGTCTGTCTGTCTGCCTGCCTGCCTGTCAGTCTCACTGTCCGTCCGTCTGACTGACGCTGTGTGTGTCTGTGTGTCTGTCTCTCTCTGTCTCTGTTTGTCTCCGTTTGTCTCTCTTTGTCTGTCTGTCTGTCTGTCTGTCTGTCTGTCTGTCTCTCTCTCTCTCTCTCTCTCTCTCTCTCTCTCTCTCACAGCACTTGCTCACCCCGTCCCATCACGAGCACATGCCGAACTAATGCGTGTGCGTGATGGAGCACAGATTCCACCCAGGTGAGTGACAGTCTGTCTGCGACAGGTGTATCTAGCTTCACACTTGCTAATGACGAGCCAGCCGTCTACATTGCGAAGTGAACGTGGCTGGAATAAGACTAGCAGAGGTGGGGTGAGTGAGAAGAGGAGTCGATTGACATCAAATTCAGATAAAAGCAATCTGAGACCACTCAGTTTGGCGTAGTCATAATGCAGTAGAGCGTGGTCAATTTTTAGATAATTATCTTTTCTGTTTGACTTGCAAACCTCGTCTCAAATCCCTTGAGTGCTCTCTAATTGAGTCATGTAGCTCTGCTCTGGCCCAGACAGTGGTCACCCCTGCTGAGCTGCTCCTGATATTCCCTACTTCTCGTCGTATTTTTGTATGTGTCGCATGCTAATGCGAGTTTTTTACTTTTTGCTTCACTTTATATTGAAGACCCTAAATTTACCACTGTATTTATCGTTCCATTGTCCGTGTATTCATTGGCAAGTTGGCACTTTCGTTCGTTCGTTCGTTCGCCGTATGTTCATCGCTTGCTTACAGACGTCGTTGTAGAAAGCGTGAGAGAATGTTCTGTGCCTTGTGATGTTCACCGACCCCTTCCAGATTTACAGGCATCGATTGCGGAGTGTCCGGCAAATTGCGGCCCGTTGATTCGAGAGTGACCGAAAGGTTTTTTTGACAGGCAGACGAGGTTGGCAGGCTCATTTTTCAAAGTAGAGATTTATTTTCAACACTCTGGTTACGGTTTTGTACTTGTTTGCTCGCGTCAACGATAACTAACACACACACACACACACACACACACACACACACACACACACACACACACACACACACACACACACACACCCTGTGGAGTCACTTTAGCGTTCACGGTGGAAACGTTTACCTTTCCTGAGGAAATTCACTTCTAGCCGTGATGAGTTTCATGGGAAGCAACCTGAAAGGAAATGTTTGCTGTTTCGTATAAACACGGCAATTTTCACTTCGCCGTCAACTGACATAATGGCGTGGAAATACCTTGTAGTGCAAAGAAAATATTGAAGAGAGAAACCGATGCAACGGTTAACCTCTTGTTATTAAAGAAATATTATTTTTCTCTTAGAATCCTTTGATAGCTATTTCAAAGATCGTAATCCTTGACCGTATTTCCTGTTATTGAATGTAATGGTTTTTATCTGATATGCAACTTTGCGCGGAAAGGTGTGGTCATTATGATATTGTCTGCTCTTGTAGCACGAGTCCAGCTAGTGCTTGGAGCCACCACACCGCGTCTTTGCAGGGCGTGTGACAGCAAAGGGCCACTGTGGGGATGCAGTCAGTGAGTGCACTCAGTCCTCCAGCCTTCCTCCAGCCTGCATGGAGCAGCCTATGCTGCCGGGTTTCCTGGGGATGAAATACCGTTCTCGACAAGGATTCCAACGCAGCGCTTTACTGGACAGGTTCGAGGAAGAACTCGGGTTGCATGTACAAGAAACATAAATGCAGCTGAGATGGTGAAAAAAAAAACAACAACACACAAACGATTCTGACCGTTAGGGTCTTCCCACTACATCCTGTTGTTAGCGGTCTTCTCTGTTCGGACTTGGGTATTTACATGTAGAGGTATTTCCGTGGAGCCCCTGTCGCGTTATAGGTCATGTTACCAGTAACGTCGCTACCTTGAACGGCAGTGTATGGTGCGACTGCACATATACTACGCCACAACACACATGCACCGCATAATCAACGCGTTGTATCTATTCTGCTTGTACAACTTGACCACTATTTATTGATTGCATGACAGCATATGCCGCATTACAACATCGCTTGCATAAAATTTGCTACACGTGTGACCTGTCTGTACCACGTGACCGATTTGCTGTCGCTATGTCTTTCCACAGGTCGATTTTTGTGGTGGCTTATCATTGCTGTTGCGAGTGACTTACTTGCCATTATCAGCACTTGGACACCAGGGTCCGCTCTTTGATTTTCTCCCCGGGGATTTTCCCTGCTCGTTCTTGGTGGTATTAGCGCTGCCCCAGTTCTTTGTGCGGGCTTCACCTTCCCCCGTTATCTCCGCTGTCTCGCCAAAGCTGGTGCGAGCATGATGAAGTCGCCAGCTCTCTCCCCAACTCAGTCTACCAACCAACGAATCCTCGGCCGCGGATTTTCCCGCCTCTTTGTTTCCACCATCAAAAAGCCATACATTCTCCCTCTAATGAGGTTTGACGACTTGCAAGCGCCTGCCCGAGAAAGCCTGGGCTTGCACGCCATCCACCAGCTATCTTCTCAAAGGGCTTTGGGCCTCCAGAGCTGCGGACGTGCTACTTGCGGATTTGATGGGATCTTGAGTGGAGAAGATGGCCTCGGGGTGTCGCCGTTGCCTGGACCTCTAGGACCATGGAGGAAGAGGAGGAGAAGGAGGAGGAGGAGGCAAACCTATGCCCTTTCCTTGTTAGCTAGCAATGGACTCTTTTACTATTGGGATGTTGTTTGACTTTGATATGCGTGTGTTGTGCATGCGTGCGTGTGTCTGTGTGTCTGTGTGTTTATGTGTATGTGTGTGTGTGTTTATGTGTGTCTGTGTGCGTGTAAAACGAGTGTGCACACGTGCGCCCTTGAGTGTATCAATCACTTTTTTGAACACGTGTTATCAAGAGTCGCTGCTGTTTTCAGTCTTCAGTTGCTCATTAACTGCTTGCTCTCTCTCTCTCTCTCTCTCTCTCTCTCTCTCTCTCTCTCTCTCTCTCTCTCTCTCTCTCGCTCGCTCGCTCAAACTTTCTTATTGAAGAGGACATCTGTCCAACCTGAACCATTTAGACGAACTGAAATCGTCCACTTGGTTGGGATCACAACCTAATCGCAGGGAACCTATCGGAATAGGGATGAGACGAGGAAAGAGAAAGATTCGAAGTTCATGTATGGGAGGAAGGGAACGGAGAAGCGAATAAGGGAAAAGAAAGACAACGGATGGAAGATCTGCTATGACCTATGTCAGGTCGGGTGGGGATGATGTGTACCGACGGAACTCGTGTTTGTCGTTTTCCTTTGTCTTCATGGAGGGTGAGGGCTAATGCTTTGGGACGGATTGTTTGCTCCTAGTATAAAGGTCAACCGAGATAGACAAGTTTGGCCAGAGCTGTCCAAACTTTGAGAGCCGAGCATAATGGGGATGGAGAGGTGTGGACAGGGGAAAAGCCGGAAAGGGGGTGGGGATTGAGGGGAAGGGGGAGGGGATATTTTGGGAGGCTACGCTAGGATAGAGGTGGACCTGGAGGTGGGCTGTGACAGGACCAGGTGTTGGGGAAGCGTGCCCGACATTCGAAAAGGCAAGCAAGCCATGGACGATGGTCAGCTGTGTCCACGGCCAGATCCATGCTTCGCGCCTACGGCTTTGTCCTGCCTTTCCTGTGTTTTTTTCAGTGGTTGCACGCTGCCTTATGAAGTGGGCTGATTTCCGTTCCCAACATGTCAATTTGTGTGCAGACCTGCCCATTCATTTGCTCTACAGCTCGGCTCCCTTCAGGATCTTTTTGTCCAACGTCCTACATGAGTGGTACTGAAATACTCTATAATGTTTTTGGTGGGATTTTCACATCTAGAATTTGTCATTTTTTGTGATGAAATATTAGATTTTCTTCCAGCATCTCTCTTCCTTTCTACAAGTTCTATGAGAAGTCTGGTTAGAGGCTGTAGAGAATCGCATGCGCCAGCTGCCGCTATGTGACCACCTCATCAGCTGGAACCCGTGGTCATGGAGCTTTGACTCCAGTAGCTCCACCACGGATCGATTCGTGAATAGGTTTGAAACGGTATTTGTCATTTTTGGAAATTGTTTCATGGAGATATTTGGGAAATAGAATGGTGCGCTCTACTAACTTTCTGTGCCGCGATTCTAGCAGTTATTTATATTTATTGACATGTGTCGAGCAGTAAGCTCACACATTAAATTTTGAATTAAATCTGCCGTGGTTTGGACTTAAGTTCAGGCTCTTCGAACTGTGGCGAATAGTTTCCAGATCGGAAACGTTCACAAACACAGTCCGATTTCTGCAGCTATGTTACAGGAGTGAGTGTCTGCCTTGCCTTTTGCGCTCTCGGCCTCTTGCCCATCTGTTCTTACAGGCAATTCACCCCGTTCAGCGTGGGCCACACCTGCTAAACTTCGGGACTGTAGGAGCTCTTGCTGAGGTGGCGAGACTGATTAGGCCTCCGTGTAATGGCTCTCTGGGGTATTTACTGCGTGTCATTTGGCGTTCCCAGTCTGGCTACGTCGTATCCTGACGTCACGTTATTACGTCACTGACTTGTTGCCGTATCACAGTGCTGATGTGGTGTCACCAACCGGAAGTGGCGAAGACGCCTTGTCTGACACTTCCTGTCCGTCCTAAATGCAAATAAAGCAATGGTGGCTTTGTAGTTTTGCCAAGAGAAGGGGAAATAATAACTTACTCTGTGTTGCACGTGACCGTCAGTGGGAACACCGTCAGCTCATTTAGGAGCTGAGTGGACACTACTTCGAGGGATGAGGATTTAGGATGTGCAGACGCAAGGAGAGATAGAGGAATGTTATGGATGAGGCTGGGAGTGTGGAAAAGTTGTTTGGGGTGAGGGTGGGGGTGGGTGGGGTAGAAACCACTTGTAGGTGGCGAATACAAACACAGACAAGCATAACAGAGGCGGATAGATGTTGGAAAATACATATATTCTCGTTCTGAAGATTTTGTCTTCAAATTCGAAAGTCTGCAACACTCCATTTGGTGATCAGTCTTGACTAAAATAGATTTCTAGTGTCTGTCGACAAATTGCATGAAGCTCGCTCTCCTAGACCTTTGGTGTGCTTTGAAAGAAATAGCAAAATGCTGCAGTCCTTCAGAATCTGGAGCACACCTGTCACCGCTAAGTAGGAATCCCCTGGCAACGTAGTTTTATCCCCTCAGTTTTCTGTTGAGTTGTAAGGTTGTTCGTAGGGGAAAAACCCTTCACCTGTTCTTGAATGACTATTTCAGGGGGAACTGGAGACCGCATCAAAGATTCACCACGCGCCCCAATGTTTTTCATCGCTCCGAGGGTTAGAATTTAGATGTGGGTAATTTGTTGTAAACTTGCAGCCTGCGCTTGCCCCAACTAAGCGTGTTTTCACAACTTCAAGCCGAGATAAGAGAAAAAGCTTGTGTTCCGCCCCGGAAAATCGCTGTCCACGGCGGGGATATTTGGTAAAGTGTAAGAGGAGACGAAATCACTGCGCTGCTAATCCGATTGAGACCTTTTCATTTCGTCAGGATGTTTTCTAAACTAAGTCTTGTGTGGGCGATAATGGCTGGCTGTTGGTCTCCAGCGTGTCGCCTCCACGCGGGGCAAAGCAAGAGTTGCGACGGGTGGATTTCAACACAAGGTCAGGTCACCGTGAAATGGGACGCGGTGTTTAGGGATGGGAGCGGTCAATGCGGATGGGAGTGGTTCAACACAGGGTTTCCATGGTCGAGTCGGGTATGTAGAGTACCCGGGATGGACCACACCTCGGACAAAAGCCTTGATGAGAAGCTGTCGGTGAGGTTGGCGAGCGGGTGGGACCTACCCCCAACTGCGGTCACCTCGCCTCTAACCCTGCCCGGCTGCTGTGTGAAGCCGCCTTCATTCGGTGCTGCTGTCCGTATGGGATGTCTAGCTGTGAAGACCGGGTGCCGTGTCCAGCTCTAATGTAAGTTGGTCATTTAGACGCCCCTAAATGCCTGGCCTCGTTTATGTACGGTAGTCTAATGTTCCTCTCCCTAAGCTCAGCAGGTCCGTGGTCCAGTTGTAGTGGTCCGGTGCTTTTGTCCTATTGTGATGTATGTTTGCCGCTTAGGTGCTCAGTCACCCCTTCTCTCGAAAGTACTGCAGTACTCAATCTGTATCTGGCTGTGAGGCCGATGGATGGGAGGTTTGCGTGGCTGGGAATGGAACAGTGTTGCCAGGCCAGCACTGGCCTTAGAAACTGGAGTGAAGGTTCTCAAAAGTTGAACAACGCACTGCGCGGTAAAAACTTGAGGATTTTCTTGTGAAGTGTTATGTTTGTCGACAAGATACGATGAACTGTACGCCATGAAGTTGTGTGAGAGCTGCAAGAGATCTTTTCACCATTTCTTAATAGGTCACTTTGACCTATGAGCTGGACACCAACTATATATTTTCAAGTTCTAAAATTCATTATGTTGCACTTATTAACTTCTACTTACGGAGGCCATTTTGTTCATCTCAACCACCTGTCCCCAAACCATCAGTCCATACCCCGAGAACATAATTGCTTTCCTGTTCAAGTATTTCGGTGATCGACATTCCTTTACTAATGATAAATGCTCTTCAACGGAAACCGGAAATAATTTCAGGCTCGGGGGCTCTAAAGAGTTTTTTTGCTAGAGCGTGAGGCATTAACGTGAATAGTATTGTGGAGGTCGACAAGTGGAATGCTGCTGAAATGTGTGGAGACTACCTCGAGGCAGGCACTATTTCTGGTTGGTGTTGTGAAGGCTTACTGATGAGCAAGGACAGGTGTTAAGGCTTATGTCTTATCCGTCTGCTTGCTGCAACAGCTTTGCCGGCAATTTTATTTATATATATTTAGGACTCATGTTGTCGAAGCTTTTTAGTACTAGTCTACAGAAAGTTATCTGCAGAAAACAAGATGTTCTTGTAAGGAAGAAATGTGTGTCTTATGCGTGCTTTCTTATTTGCTTCGATTGACGTTTGAGATTCTTGGATGAAAGCCTTATTGAAACTGTATGCAACCTCTTCAACCAGTACTTGAGAGAGAGAGAGAGAGAGAGAGAGAGAGAGAGAGAGAGAGAGAGAGAGAGAGAGAGAGAGAGGGGGGGGGAGATATTAGGAGAGGCGCGCGCACGGAGAAATACACACGCACACCTGAGCATTTTGCATGTGAAGGATGTTTACCTCAGTCATCAGTATCCCTCGTATTTTTGACTTCGCATGTGAGTCTATGCACTCACCCTTTCCGGGCGTCCGGGCGTCCGGGCGTCTGTAAAAAACTTTAACGTTGGATTTTTCTCGGAGACTATTAAGTCTATCAACACCCAATTTGGCATGATGGTGTAGGATGACAAAGCGTACAAAAACAAACACAGTGACTTGACCTTGCTTCAAGGTCACAGGAGCTCTTTAAAGTTGGATTGTATACATATTTTGAAGTGACCTTGACCCCGAACTATGGAAGATAACTCTTCCAAACTTCATAACATTGTAGTACACATGTTGTACTTTCATACTAGGTCACCCGTGTCGTCCGTCCGGGTGTCCGGGCGTCTGGGCGTCCGAGCGTCCTGCCGTCCGTAAAAAACTTTTACGTTGGATTTTTCTCGGATACTATTAAGTATATCAACACCCAATTTGGCATAATGGTGTATGATGACAAGGCATACAAAAAAATACACAGTGACTTGACCTTGCTTCAAGGTCAAGGTCGCAGGGGCCGTAAATGTAAAAAAAACAGCCATTTTTCACATTTCCCCAATTTTCTCTGCAGTTTTTGAGATTGGATACCTGACCTATATATGGTATATAGGGCAAAGTAATCCCTATCTTTTAATACCAGTTTGATTCACCTTGCTTCAAGGTCAAGGTCACAGGAGGTCTTTAAAGTTGGATTGTATACATATTTTGAAGTGACCTTGACCCTGAACTATGGAAGATAACTGTTTCAAACTTAATAATTATGTGGGGCACATGTTATACTTTCATCATGAGACACATTTGGTCACATATCATCAAGGTCAAGGTCACTTTGACCCTTATGAAATGTGACCAAAATGGGGTAGTGAACCACTAAAAGTGACCATATCTCATGGTAGAAAGTGCCAATAAGCACCATTGTGCTTCCTATGTCTTGAATTAAGAGCTTTGTGTTGCATGACCTTGGATGATCTTGACCTTGGGTCAAGGTCACATGTATTTTTGTAGGAAAAATGTGTAAAGCAGTTCTTAGTATATAATGTCATTGCTAGGTTTAGTTGTTTGACCTTGACCTTGAAGGTCACCTGAAGGTCAAGGTCATGTAAAGGTCTAGGTCAAGCATGTGAGTCGTATGGGCTTTGCCCTTCTTGTTTGTTGTTGGTTCTTTTCGTTTCTTTTTCTCGGTTCTAATTATTTTAATGCACAACAAATCTTCTGGTAAATGTTGTGCAGAAAATAAATATTCACGCTCTCACTTGCCCACGAATGTCGGTCTGTCAGCCATCTGCAAAGCAATTCATCATTCAGGTTGTTCACAACTTGACTTCTAACGTTGCAGGTGCTGTGCTGGGCGCTTTGACGTGGACCATCGTGCTGCGAAGACAGGTCATCTGTCACTGCTAACCACGCACTGACCAGTCACTGACCCCCCTCACTGCCTCTGGGGGCCCTGGCTCAGGTGGGAAGTGAGCCCAGGATGGTGGCAGCGTTACCCCGTCACCCCCCTTCCTGCAGGTAGGCCCCGCACTGACAGCAAAGGTTGTCGTGAGAGGGAAAATGGAAATGCTTGGAAAATCCTGTATTTTTCGTGCAGGGTCTGTGTGTGTGTGTGTGTGTGTATGTGTGTGTGTGTGTGTGTGTGTGATCTTTCATTATGTCTTAGCGAAGTCGCTCCTGAATCCTATCATTCGATTGCAAAAAGGAACCAAAAACGCAGCTTTGAAAGTTTATGTGGTTCCGGGTGGAAGGACTCAAGGAAAATCTCATCACATCTCGTTGACCACTACACCCGGTTTGCTGCACCTGTCTTCACGATCCTAGAGAGTGAATGAGAAGTGGTCGCGTGCAGCGGACACAGACCGTGGCCAGGCAGTGCGTACGACACTTTGCTCTGTCCTGCTGGACTGGCCTGTCCCACCTCGCCACAGTTCGTGTCTCCAGAGTGGCCCCCCGTGGCGCTGAAGAGTGGCTTGTGCGTGGGGACTGGAGGAGCTCTTCTGACTTGATGAAAGCAGCTTTGGTCCCCGTAGTACCACCTGCATTTGTTGTGGGCTTTGTGAGAAGTTGAAAGGGACTAACCAGTAGTCGTGGATGGACATGAGAGTGGTCGTTGTCCACTCCGATCACTTATGTCCATCGAGTGGCTTTGGAGTATCGTTCCAGGAGAGGTGGTTGGCTGTAATGACGCTCTTTGATGGTGGGCTGATGAAGACTAATACCTCTTTGCTCTCTTTGATGTGCAATTAGTTGTGTGGTTCATAGGGCCATTCCTCTATATATTCATGCCTCCGATCGCGGTTAAGATTCGTGCGCGGAAGAACTGACAGTTAAGAAGCGTAACTGGTCATCGAGATATGAAAAATGTTGACATAGGAATTTATTTCTTTTGCTTAGAAGAATCCGTTTTGGCTTCTGTTCTACGAACATTCCCGTTATTGGCAAGGCGTTGCCGTACTTCACGGAGATATCAAAAGATTCATGACGACTCATCACGCGCTGGACGTGGAATTGGTTATCGTTTGTATGACATATTAACGCTGTACCCGCATGCATCGCGTCATAGTGAATGTGCGAGCTGTGACGTACGCCGACAGGACGCGCAAGGCAGGCAAGACTAGGTGTGGAATCCGTAATGTACGGAGACAGCACAGGCAAAGTGGAGACCAGTCTATAAAGAGAGGTGTTAGTTAGCTTGTAGAATAAACATCCGCCAGGGTTTTCTTCCTACTTTCTCATTCCTGGCTCCAAGCCAAGCAACACTGCATGCTTACATTCATACATACATTGACAGATGCCGCCCTTGCCGCGAGCCGCGGTTTCCGTGCAGTCTGTCTTTTCGTGCCTTCCACTCCTCTAGGCACTTTCAGCCTTCCTCCTCCTCTGTCTCCTCTAGACCTTGTTCTACCAAAGCCCAGTGCCCATCTTTTCACCCCGCAGCCATCGTATTTTTCTGACACGCACGCACACATCCCTTCTCTCTCTCTCTCTCTCTCTCTCTCTCTCTCTCTCTCTCTCTCTCTCTCTCTCTCTCTCTCTCTCTCTCTCTCTCTCTCTCTCCCGCCTCCTCCCCCGCCCCCTCCCTCCCTCCTCCCCCGCCCCTACCTCCCTCTTCCCTCTTCATGCCAACTATCAATCTTAAGGTTCCTAAGGCTTTGTCCTAGTCCAAGGTAGTGATAGGAGTAGACAGCTTGTCGGGATAGTTGTCTCTCTGTCCAAACTATCGTTCAGCCATCGACATTGCCTATTCATCACGTGCCCCTGCCTGCCTTCCTCGCCTCTCACGCCTTAGTGTCCACGGACCCTTCTCCTTTGCTGCCTATTTCTGTGCTTTCGCCCTGTAGCCGTCTCGGGTGGGTGCGCTTGCGTGTGTGTGTGTGTGTGTGTGTGTGTGTGTGTGTGTGTGTGTGTGTGCGCGCTTGCATCTGACTGTCTGCCGGTCTGTCTCTGTGTTCGTGTGTGTGTGTGTGCGCGCGCGCGCGCGCGCGTGTGTGTGTGTGTGTGTATGAGTCCGTCTCCGTCTGTCTGTCTGTCACTCACTGTCTGTTTCTCTCTCTCTCTCTCTCTCTCTCTCTCTCTCTCTCTCTCTCTCTCTCTCTCTCTCTCTCTCTCTCTGTGTGTGTGTGTGTGTGTGTGTATGAGTCCGTCCGTCCGTCCGTCTGTATGTCACTCACTGTCTGTTTCTCTCTCTCTCTCTGTCTCTCTCTCTCTCTCTCTCTCTCTGTGTGTGTGTGTGTGTGTGTGTGTGTGTGTGTGTGTGTGTGTGTGTGTGTGTAAATCAACGGACCTCAATGCCGCGACTACCTGTGTGCGCGCGTCTTTCCTATTGCTATACATACGCGCACACTCGCGCGCAAGCATGCCTCCACTTCCAACTTGTTCCACGCATTTTCTGACACCCTGCTTTTCCTACATCGTTTCATTTTTCCTTCATCGTTTCATTTTTCCTAACATATGTCCTCATCACTTTGTGATGTGTAATGGTGTGTATTATTCTGCTTGCCTTTTTTGCATTATCTTTTTCTGCTATCTCCCTGCCTGTCTTTTTCCTGTCAGTCTATTCACTGCCTGCCTCTCTCTCTCTCTCTCTCTCTCTCTCTCTCTCTCTCTCTCTCTCTCTCTCTCTCTCTCTCTCT
>JAWQFJ010009265.1:10000-15606 GCA_034096865.1 Theodoxus fluviatilis | reverse complement strand
TCTGAGCAAGCGGCAAAGACCCTTGTCTCAGCGTTCATTCTATCCAAGCTAGATTATTGTAATGCTCTGCTTTATGGCTGTCCCGAGTATCTCATTGACAGGTTACAAAAACTGCAGAACAACGCCGCTCGCCTGATCTGTAGAGTCCGCAAATTTGAGCATATCACCCCCTACCTTCAGGAACTACACTGGCTCCGTGTCGAGGAACGCATCATTTACAAAATTGCATGCTTATCTTTCAACGCATTCACACAGACAGGACCCGCATACCTCACAGCCCTCATAGACACTTACACGCCACGCAGAACACTTCGCTCTTCAGCAAACACCACCATCCTCGTCCCTCGTAAAATGAAATCATCTTTCGGTGACCGCTCTTTCTTTGCCTCCGCTCCTCTCGTCTGGAACTCTCTCCCTGCTAATCTTCGTCTGTATCCCTCTTCCGAGTCTGACTCTTTCCGCGCTGATCTAAAGACACACCTGTTCTCTCTTGCATACACATCTGCCAAATAGCCCCCCCCCCCCCCCCCTCCCTCCCACTGACCCCACCCGCTCAACTTCTCAGCTCCCCGTACATATTCTCGTAATTGTATTTTGTAAATATTTTGTTTTTGATTCACTTATCTCGTTTGTGTTTGCTTGCTTGTTTGTTCTCTTCATTTGCTTATTTCATTCTTGTTTAGATTGTCGATTGGTTGTCTGCTTGCTTGTTTATTTACTGTGTTGGTATGCCTGCTTGATTGTGTTCGATTATTTAGCCTGCTTGTTTGTTTATTTTCTTTTGTTGTATGATTGCTTCAACTGTGTTTGATTATTCTGCCTGCTTGCTTGTTAATGTTATGTGTTTGTATGCTTGCTATGATTGTACGTGATTTTGCTGCTAGTGTTGATTGCCTACGTGATGTGCCTGTATCTGATTGTCTGCTTGTGATATGTGAACGAGATTGTAAAGCGCTTAGAGCTCACCTGAGAATAAGCGCTATAGAAATTCCCATTATTATTAATATATTATTATTATTATTATTATTATTATTATTATTAGTATTATTATTATTATTATTATTATTATTATATGTTCACTACCAAGTCTCAGACATTCTCTGTCGAAGTTGTGTTGAATCGCCGTAAGGTCGCCATCAAATGTACACGATTATGTTTTGTTGGTCGTAGAGAATCGCATACGGCAGCTGCTGCTAGATGTAAAGGTAGAGTTGAGGGTAAGGTGCTCTTTTTATATAGCGCCTTTCCACCCATTGATGGATGCTCAAACCGCACACATCTAGATGTCCCCATCAGCTCGAAACCGTGGTCATGGAACATCCGGGGCCTTACTTCAGTAGCTCCACCACGGGCGGCCCCAAGCAGCACAATGTGCCACCAGGGGGCGT
The DNA here is from genome assembly GCA_034096865.1 of Theodoxus fluviatilis. Lineage (NCBI taxonomy): Eukaryota > Metazoa > Mollusca > Gastropoda > Cycloneritida > Neritidae > Theodoxus > Theodoxus fluviatilis. The sequence continues at coordinate 14,218 of JAWQFJ010009265.1, read as the reverse complement.
CTTGTACGGGTGGGATCCTCTCCCTAATGCCAGGGTGGATGTACCCCTCGTCCTCCATACTTATACATGCTGCCGCGACAGTTTTCAGCAAGCGCTGAATGGCATTTGTGACATCTCTCGGTCTTGTGTCAATTTGCAAATGTTCAGAGTAAAGTCACAGACCAACCTTTGGGACGTTTTCATGTGCTTTTCATGTTGTTGTTTTTTAACGGTCACAGTCAGACGAGGACGAAGGTTTAAACTGTAAGACTTCGATACACATTTCAAGGCAGAGGAGTTGAAAATTATCGCTTGGCCTCATGTTGAGCTGTGGACGACCACAGTCAAAGATATGTTTATTTTTTTTTCAAGATTGCTTTCACGCAGCCACGGACACTTACAAAGATCTCGTTTCTGTATGCAAATGAGGCGAGATTTAAACACGCATCCGGAGTCGCTCGGTACCCACTCACCCATCACCACCCCTAACCTCACCCCACCCCCACTCATCTCCATCCCACCCTATCCCACCCCATCCCACCATCCCACCATCCACCCACCCATCACCACCCCTAACCTCACCCCACCCCCACCCATCTCCATCCCACCCTATCCCACCCCATTCCACCATCCCACCACACACACACCCCACCCACCCCTCATCAGCTGGAACCCCTGACTGCTGGGCATTCAGATAGAGTCACCAGAAAATAGCTTGGGACGTTTAAAACTGACTGCCAATCAATGAAAGGAGTTATTGCCTGTAGCTAAATCTGGCCTCCTCGACTGACCCTGTTCCGGAGCGCGGACATCGATTTTTTTTTCTGAGCAGGGGCTAGGAAGATGTCCGTCCGGTCTGAACTCGAACCGTACAACGTCGGGATCAAACACGAGAGGAAAAATATTTCTTGGGTCAAGTTGGTTTCTTGACAACCAATGTCTAAAGCCGGTTCTTAACTGATGCTTGCCGAGTCGTGGCAAATACTGGTCAAGTATTCGGTCAAAACTTTCCCGGGTCTTGGGTTATATTCGCTGAATATTTGGTCAAGTGTTTCGGTTCTTATTTGGTTTTTCCCAAGACTTGGCAAATATTTGCTTAGACTTGGGATTTTGGCTCGACAGGTAATGCCAATAGCTATTGGCGCGAGATCATTCGTGAGATCCCCTCAGAGCACAATGGCTGGAAAAATATATCGCTTCGTTTACATTTACGGCCAGTGCACACTTATGGTATGGGCATGGTGCCGACCTATGCAATATTGCAAATGTTCTTTGTTTGCGGGATCTAGACTTGGTTTCGTCAGGCTATTAAGAAGCCAAAGATTTGCCCAGACTTGGCGCAATAGTTGCCGAATTTTCGCCAAATGTTTGCCAATAAGTATTTTGCCAAGACTTGGTGAATATTAGAAAAGATTTATTTGTCAATTAAGAACAGGCTTAAGGCATAAAAATTATCTTTTTTGAAAACGCTGTTGGTCCTGGTTGATCGGGATTATCTAGAAAAATACACAAGATAGGTATTTCCATGCAGGATATTTAAAAAACATGGTGATTTAAAACTCCGTTGTACACGAGGCGATTCCGCACGTTCCACACTGACGCTGTCCACACGACGCTTCGTGTGCGATGCTCGTCGCTTGCCACACGTGTAGCAAGCGATGCTGCCAAGCCGCGCAGTGAGTGTGGAATGGAATAGAAACGGTCCTATTTTGCATCGCATCGCAAGCGTCAGCCGAAAATATCTCCCAATCTCAGAGCACCACTGATGCACGTGCTCTCCTGGCGCGAACCGCGAGTCTGATGATGGTTGCCGCCACGTTGACGAACCCTGAGATGAAGAAGCTGATGGAACTCTATCGAGATCAGAGAATGGTGCACAACATCTCAATAACGGAATATTTTGACCACCATAAGCATGGATGAATATGACACAAAACAGTTGACTTCAATACAAATGCAATTGTACACACACACACACATACACACACACACACACACATACATGCACGCACACATGCACAAACACACGCATGTACGCATGCACACACACATACACACAAATACACACACACACACACAAACACACACACACACACACACACACACACACGCACGCACACATGCACAAACACACGCATGCACGCATGCACACACATACACACAAATACACACACGCACACACACACACACGCACGCAGGCACACATGCACAAACACACACATGCATGCACGCACACACATACACACAAATACATACACACACACATACACACACACACACACACACACACACACACACACACACACACACACACACACGGGCACTTTCTTCAACAAGTAACAAAGAGGGCCGATTGAAAATGACGGACACAAACAATTTTTACCTTTCAGGTGTTGATTTGCTCAACATCGGGAGAGAGAAAAAAATTATGTTCGGACTGCTCGCTGGAAATTGTGGAAAATCAGAGAAGTGAAGTTTCACACACACAAAATGAGTTGGTTTCGTATGTTTCACTTCCACAAGCAGGACAGAAAAAATCCACAAAAGATTTCCATTCAAAATGCAATAAAGGGAAATTGCAAACTTTTTCACCCCCAAATGAGAAATGCGATCCCTCTCTTTCACAGGACACATTTATATGTTTATATAATATTTTTTTTAACCTTTTACTTCTTGAGCATCGTTTGGCGCTGGATATTCTCTCTTTTCCATTATCTCGTGGTTTCCTTCAAAGTTCTTGGAACTTTCAAACAGAATACCTACTCACGTCAGCAACAAGGAAACACTCCTTGGGCATCGAATTCAGTTGTAGAAAGCCTCCCTGGGGCCCACGAGAAACGAAATCAGCTGGCAAAGCATGCACACCAGATGTCTCCACAGGGATGCAAGAAACATACTCGGGACATAAAGAAGCTCGCCAATTTCTGCAGAGCAGATAAACACTGTTGTTGTTTTTTTATTTACCTAGCTGTAACGGCGCAGTGAGACTGCTTGTGACGGGGTAGCGACCATTTTCATGACGTCATATCATAGACATACAACACTTACTTCCGCACTCGCCCCAGCACCGCTACACCACCCCTCCCCCCTCTCCTACAAGCGCTGGGCAACATGTTTTACGTATGAGCGTTGTCAAGAAGGGATTGTTGTTGTTGTCGTTGTTGTCGTCATCGTCAGTGCTGTTATTGTCGTCATCGTCAGTGTTGTTATTGTCGTCATCGTCAGTGTTGTTATTGTCGTCATCGTCAGTGTTGTTATTGTCGTCATCGTCAGTGTTGTTATTGTCGTCATCGTCAGTGTTGTTATTGTCGTCATCGTCAGTGTTGTTATTGTCGTCATCGTCAGTGTTGTTATTGTCGTCATCGTCAGTGTTGTTATTGTCGTCATCGTCAGTGTTGTTATTGTCGTCATCGTCAGTGTTGTTATTGTCGTCATCGTCAGTGTTGTTATTGTCGTCATCGTCAGTGTTGTTATTGTCGTCATCGTCAGTGTTTTCATTGTCGTCATCGTCAGTGTTGTTATTGTCGTCATCGTCAGTGTTGTTATTGTCGTCATCGTCAGTGTTGTTATTGTCGTCATCGTCAGTGTTGTTATTGTCGTCATCGTCAGTGTTGTCATTGTCGTCATCGTCAGTGTTGTTATTGTCGTCATCGTCAGCGTTGTTATTGTCGTCGTTATTGTTGTTGTTGTCGTCGTCGTTATTGTTATTGTTGTTTTTGTATTTATTTTTGTTGTCGTTGTCGATGGCGTTGCTGTCGTGGCCGTCATCGTTATTGTTCCAGATGTTGACAAATGTTGGATGACTTCATTGTAGCAAATGTATTTATATTACTGCTCGTGGCAACTACACGTAGACCAAAGCGTACACGCTGAGTGTTCCCGTCACATTGCGATTATCGAACCATTGCACTTTCAGTCCAAGACCATCTGAATTTTCTGAAGACCACAACATTCCAAATTCAACAACATGCCCCAGTGTGATTTTATGACACTCTTACTACGTTAGGTCGGGATCTGATATAAATAACTCCATTTCAGTGATGAACTAATCAGTGCAAACGAACCAAGATGGAACTTCATGCACTGAATCGACGCAGAGATGCTAGAACGCAGAGACTTATCATCGCGTCTTCTCGCGGGAGACCTCTGGCGATCTCCTGACACTACCACGGGAAGTCCCCCCGCAGCGCAGAACGCGACGGGGAATAGGATTAAGCTGGGACAGACTGGGAGCAGCAT
>JAWQFJ010009265.1:0-5000 GCA_034096865.1 Theodoxus fluviatilis | reverse complement strand
TGGGTAGATAGTGTACCAGAGAAGCAAATTTTAAATATGGAACTTGAATCAACTACAATGACATATGCATAAAAAACAATTTTCTAAACATCCAAATGTTAAAAACAAATAACATACAAGTAGGTCATAGCCTCTTGGTGTACACTCCCTCCCCTACTCCCCCACCCCCAATCAGCCGGAACCCCTCGATAGTTCAGCAGGGGAGGCCTGAAGTAAGCATATATGTGAGGAATGGACAACATACACAAATACACACTTAGCCGTTCCACTGTCTAGACGCCAGATGAAAGCGTGGAAAACTATGTCATAGGATGATGCCTGAGAATAATGCGAATTTTGTCTTTGAACATAGGCAAAGATTTGATACATTTTATGTCATCAGGCAGTGTATTCCACAGAGCAGCCCCAGAGTAAGATAGGCTCGATTTGAACAAATCGATGCGAGGCTGAGGCAGGAGAAGTTTGTCACGTCCTCTGAATGATGACTGCTCAAATAGTTTGGTTAAATATTCTGGTGTTCGGCCATCTTTTACCTTTTTCACAAGCACACACTTATTGAGCTGCAGATGCTTATGGAGAGGCAAAATGTCAAGCATTTCCATTTTCTTTTCAGTGCTGAGAGATTTATTTGGGACCATAAGCTTAGAAGCTCTTCTGTAAAGTGAATTAACTCTCTTCAAATTAGCTTCACTACAGTTATCCCACAATGTTGATGCGTAATTGATGTGTGATATGATGTGGGCACTGAAAAAGATTTTGCAGGTTTCCGTGTCTACAAAGTGCCTCAGCTTTGACAGTAGAAAGAGATTGCTTGAAATCTTTTTGCACATTAGATTTATGTGTGAATTCCAGTCTAACTGTTCGTCAATCATCACCCCAAGCACTTTGTGTTCTTTCACCTTTTCTATCGGCTCTGCATCAAGTGAGAGTGGGAGTGACAAAGGATGTAGTTGATGTTTTTGCCTTGTGGTTATCACCATATACTTGGTTTTGGACGGGTTGAGGACCATATGATTTGAAAGACACCAGCAACATATTTCATCAAGACTCTTTTGGAGTTTATCTGCCACAGTTTCGATTGAGCTGTCCGCGGTAGACAGCGTTGTATCATCTGCAAACATGTTACATGAGAGAGAGAGAGAGAGAGAGAGAGAGAGAGAGAGAGAGAGAGAGAGAGAGTCAGTCGTTAAGGGAAAGTTATTTTGGGGGAGGATCAATGCCGCTTCAAAAATGGACGCAAGGAAGTGAACCGCAAGATGGAATTCCTGGACTAGGGGTTCCTCGCAGAACTGCAGAGCCCGGGCTAGGTACGGGGGCCTCTTGAAGGAAGCAGCGGGGGTCAATATGTCTTCCTCGAATATTCCTCTTGCCAGTCTAACCCGCCTGCCACATGCAGACGTTCAAAGCATGGGAAGAAACAAAATTCGATTGTCACAATGGAGAGAGGATGTACACTCACACGTCTCCTGGACGAGGATGAGTGGCAAGTTGTGTTGTGCAGGTAAAAGAGGGGAGAGACAGAGGGAGAGAGAGAGAGAGAGAGAGAGAGAGAGAGAGAGAGAGAGAGAGAGAGAGAGAAAAGAGAGAGAGAGAGAGACAGAGAGAGAGAGAGACAGACAGACAGACAGACAGACAGACAGACAGACAGACAGACAGACAGACAGCCAGACACACACACACAGACAGACAGACAGACAGACAGACAGACAGACAGACAGACAGACAGACACACAGACAGACACACAGACAAACACAGAGACACACATACATACACACAGACAGACAAACAGACAGACAGACAGACATACAGACAGACAGACAGACAGACAGACAGACAATCAGAGACATTGACAGAGACAGAGATACATATACTGAGACAGAGAAACACACACGCGCGCGCGTGCATGCATGCAAGCAGGCAGGCAGGCAGACATACGGCAGTTAAATGGACATACATGTAGACTGAAGGACGGACGAATGCACTGACAGACAGACAAACACACACGCAGACAGACATACAGAGTTACACAAAGAAAGATTCACAGAGAGAGATAGAGAGAGAGAAAGAGAGAAAGAGAGAGAAAGCGAGAGAAAGAGAAAAAGAGAGAGAGATTCATGCACGTATGTACACGCACAAACAACACACACGTACACACACACATACACGCGTGCGCACGGACACACACACACACACACACAAGTCAGCAAGAAAAAGAAACACACAAAACGCCTTACACATTAGGAAAAAACCAACACGCTGAAGGGCAGGCAGCGGGTGTTTGCGGACTTGCGCCTGCTGAACCACCCCTCTGCTAACTGCAAACAACTGGCGTCTAACTCATGTTCACGCACTGAATCTTTCACGGCTAAATTTGAGGATGGTACGAGTAGACGCTTACAAGTCGTCGGTCGAAAGTGAATAGACAATTCATCTTCCTTGGAGAAAGAATGTAATTGTTATTCGTGACTATATTCATTATTAGAGCCAAAGCTATTTGGCAGAGCAAGAACTGCAAGAAGTGAGAGAGATCGGACGTACTGCGCATGCTCACGAATCATATTATCGCGGAGTTAGGTAGGGGCAAACAGCCGACATTTCTTATTGTCTCGCGTCTTGAAAGTCATTGCAGTAAATAATTTTCAGATGTCAACTATGCCCGACGGTGTGTGAGAAAACATCTCACAATGTGTGCATGTAACAGTTTATTGAGCCCATTGGAAAGGCTTCCATAAACGGGCCACACGAGTGGACTCGTCCGAGGGGAGGGGTGTGGAAAGACGGCCAAGCTGGCGGGCCATACAAGCTAGCAAGCAACAGCATCTGACTGGCAAGCGATCTTGGTTGGTTAATTCTCAGTGAATTCGCAGTGATTCATTCATAGTATGACAACATAATTTGATCTTTCGAGTAGGGAAAAAAAGAAACTCGTAAAAACGCAGTCGATCACGTGTGTGCTGCAAGTATGTGTTTCCCGCCAGCCTGGCTGCCTTTCTCACACCCCTCTTATCGAACGAGTCCACAAGCGTGGTCCGTTTTGGGAAGCATTTCCTGCCCATTTGTGCATGCTTATGCCGATAATTGCGCGCATGTGTAATTTAAAAATGTCTCATGCAAAGTAAAGGGTGCACGCTAACTTTTCGATTATCAAAGAGAAAAAAAACTTATTATGGCAGTTTGTGTTACGTTGTGCTTTGCAGCCACGCGACAAGTCCTGGCCTAGCCAGTCGCGTCATATCAGGTCCAGTGAGGTTGATTTAGATTGCATTATGTTTGGTTGTGTGGTAATGTCACGTTAGATTATGATATGCTTTGTCACGGTACGCTATACCAGGCAATGCAATGCTATTGCAATCTGCACTCTTCTTGCTTGTTGCGCTGCATTACGTTAGGTTGCGCTGCGTTGTGCTTGTTGTGTTGTGTTGTGTTGTGTTGTGTTGTGATGTTGTGTTGTTGTTGTGTTGTGTTGTGTTGTATTGTATTGTATTGTGTTGTGTTGTGTTGTGTTGTGTTGTGATGTTGTGTTGTTGTGTTGTGTTGTGTTGTGTTGTGTTGTGTTGTGTTGTGTTGTGTTGTGTTGTGATGTTGTGTTGTGTTGTGTTGTGTTGTGTTGTGTTGTGTTGTGATGTTGTGTTGTGTTGTGTTGTGTTATGATGTGCTGTGTTGTGTTGTGTTATACTGCACTGGTTGCATTGCGTTGTGTTGAGTTGCATTGCATCACGATGTGTTGCGTTGTGTTGTGTTGTGCTATGATGTGTTGTATTGTGTTGCATTGTGTTTTGCTGTGCTATGTTGTGCCGTGTAGTGTTATGATGTGTTGCGTTGTGTTGTGTTGCGTTGCGTTGTGTTGTGTTACAGTGTGTTGTGTTGTGCTATGTTGTGCTGTGTAGTTTTAAGTTGTGTTGTGTTGTGTTGTGCTGTGTTGTGCTGTGTAGTTTTATGTTGTGTTGTGTTGTGCTATGTTGTGTTGTGCTATGTTGTGCTGTGTAGTTTTATGTTGTGCTGTGTTGTGCTGTGTTGTGCTGTGCAGGGTTGCGTTGTGCTGTGTTGTGCTGTGTTGTGCTATGTATTTTTATGTTGAGTTGCGTTGTGCTGTGTTGTGCTGTGCAGTGTTGTGTTGTGTTGTGTTGTGCTGTGTTGTGTTGTGTTGTGCTATGTAGTTTTATGATGTGTTGTGTTGTGTCTTGTTACTCTGCGCTGAATACGAAATGAGACAAAAGAGAGCAGCGGTGTAAATCCGGGGCTTCCCGCTTGAAAAGCAAAGACTCGCTTTCAACGGTGCTTTATGGCAGCCCATTTGCTTCTGTTTGCAGCCTGTTTTCCCTTGTGGGTCGGGGGTAAGAACAGACCCACCGTGTCTCTCTCCGCGTCTCATAAGAGGCGAATAACCACGGAAATCGAAATATGACGTGCTATTACTCTCAACAGCTCCAGTGAGTTTCGTAGCCTACAAGTGCTGATAGGCCAGAAAAGTCCATCCATCCATCCCTCCCTCCCTCCCTCCATCCATCCATCCATCCATCCATCCCTCCATCCATCCACCCACCAATTCATCCACCCATCCATCCACCCATCCATCCATCCATCCATCCATCCATGCATCCATCCATCCATCCATCCATCCATCCATCCATCCATCCATCCATTCAATCACTCAAGTATTTCGTCTGTGCTAGTGCTGCTAGGCACAGTAACCAAAGCACTGGGATTTCACACTCGCGTTCTTTCTCTCTCTCTTTCTCTTTCTCTCTCTCTCTTTCTCTCTCTCTTTCTCTCTCTCTCTTTCTCTCTCTCTCTCTCTCTCTCTCTCTCTCTCTCTCTCTCTCTCTCTTTCTCTCTTCTCTCTCTCTCTCTCTTTCTCTCTCTCTCTCTCTCTCTCTCTCTCTCTCTCTCTCTCTCTCTCCTTTTTTCTCTTTCTGTCACGTAAAATTTAAGGACAGACAAATCTCAGGATTTCCCGAAAATTCGGTAGAAATATGTTTCAATATCTAATACAAGTATA
>JAWQFJ010009264.1:90000-91605 GCA_034096865.1 Theodoxus fluviatilis | reverse complement strand
AGGCAGTCCTGAGTCATTGCACATCAGGCAGTCACTGAGTCATTGCACATCAGGCAGTCAGTGAGTCATTGCACATCAGGCAGTCACTGAGTCATTGCCACATCAGGCAGTCACTGAGTCATTGCACATCAGGCAGTCCCTGAGTCATTGCACAACAGGCAGTCACTGAGTCATTGCACATAAGGCAGACACTGAGTCATTTCACATAAGGCATTCACTGATTCATTGCACATAAGGCAGTCACTGAGTCATTGCACATCAGGCAGTCACTGAGTCCATTAGTCACAATGTAGGCAGAAGTCACTGAGTCATTGCACATCAGGCAGTCACTGAGTCATTGCACATAAGGCAGTCACTGAGTCATTGCACATCAGGCAGTCACTGAGTGCATTGCACATAGGCAGTCACTGAGTCATTGCACATAGGCAGTCACTGAAGTCATTGCCACATCAGGCAGTCACTGAGTCAAATTGGTCAGGCATTGGCAGGTCACTGAGTCATGCACATGAGTCACTGGTGAGCACATCAGGCAGTCACTGAGTCATTGCACATCAGGCAGTCACTGAGTCAGTGCACATCAGGCAGTCACTGAGTCATTAGCAAAGACAGCAAGTCAGAGCAGGAAAAAAAGGAAAGAAAACAGTTGTGGTTACAGCAACAAGGCCACCACACAAAAGTGTGTGTGTGTGTGTTTGTGTGTGTGTGAGTGTGTGTGTGTGTGTGTGTATGTGTGTATGTGTGTGTGTGTGTGTGAATAGCCTAGGGGGAGATGTTGGTTGGTTGGCCTAAACTTATTGTTACGTGTGTAGTATAATTATTTTTTCCTTTCATTCTTTAGAAGAGGCAAGATTAAACATAAATAAAAGATTATTTAACTGAAAATGCTTTAAAAAATGTAATAGTGGATTCCCCAAGTGCTCATAGAGCAGGGAAGAAAGACAACATGCACTTTGTTGTTTATCATCAATTAATTTTTTCCTTTTTTCTGTAAAATTTAAAAAAGCTTAATGTCCACAGAAAAAAATAGGGTTAGTTGGCTTTACTGTAATCACAACTTCATTCTTTTTTTTTGGCCTCATGGCTTTACTCTATCCGGTGGTAGGGAGCTGGGACAGTGCAATGGTTAGACACAGAGGAGGGAAGATGGGGATGCAGTTCATACATGCATACATTCATGTCTTTGATGTGTACATTCTGTATTGTATAAGCCAGATGCCACTTTTCAAAGCCATCAGTTAAACAACTAGAGGTCCATGACTACAATTGACTTGTCATGGGCACTTTTCAATGTACATATGTGTGTGTGTGAATGTTGTGCATGTGTGTACACAAGCATGCAATTTAGTTTGTGTGCATCCTTTTGTATTCCTTTGTGAGTGCATAATGTGTGGTATAGATGTGTGTGTGTGTTTGTGTGTGTATACATGTGTGTGTGTGTGCGTGCGTGCGGGTGTGTGCATGTGTTTGAGAGAGAGAGGGAGGGTGTATGTGTGTGTGTGTGTGTGTGTGTGTGTGAGAGAGAGAGAGAGAGAGAGAGAGAGAGAGAGAGAGAGAGAGAGATCTATACAAGATACACGATACTTTATTGTCCTCATTGTACAAGGA
>JAWQFJ010009264.1:57500-85000 GCA_034096865.1 Theodoxus fluviatilis | reverse complement strand
TGTGTGTGTGTGTGTTGTGCAAATAATGGACCTGAATCTTGTTGTTTTTTAAGGGCATGAATTAGAATGCTTGCAGTTATGAAGAGTAAGTATGTACTTTGAAAATGTATTGAATTCCGCTGTCATATTTTACTGCAGAAATTTATTTTCCATGTTAGTTATGTTATTCGTTTGCACCACTGTCATTTTTTATGATCTTGCTTCGTTGCAGAATCCACTACCCTTTGCCTCTGCCCTATGTGGGCAAACCAGACCCCAGACTGCTGCAAGACACTATTCGGACTCTTCGTGAAGAAGTAAAACTTGCCAGAAAGGTACATTGGGGCATTGCCAACTATTCTGCATTAGAATCCAATATATGAAACTAGGCTTGTTCAGGAGGCACAGCGCTGCAAAGCGCTGCACAGCGCTGCATGTGATTCACTCCTGAACAGCAATTTTGAGGCGTGATTCACTCAGCGCTGAGCAGCGCTGTGCATCACCGAGCCGAGGTGATTCATATGATATTCAAAATGTCGTCTTCGATCCCGCATTGGCCATCAATGCATAAAATAACCCTCAGAAACATCATTTTGGAACTGGAACAGGCTTTATTTGCCCCATGCGCTCTGTATGCGCGAGTAATGGCAAGTAAGGATGACACAGTAGTGGACTTTATTCATGCAGAATACATTTAAACGTGCACAAACGATGTATGTGGCAAAGAGAACACTTTCTTAGCGTCTATCAACACAACATGGGGCGCAGAAGATTTACCTCCCCTTTAACAAGTGAAGCGCTGCACAAAATATGTAGGTGTTCAGGAGAGGCAAAGAGCGCTCAATTGCCAACATGAAGCGCTCATGCAGCGCTTTGTACTCCTGAACAAGCCTTCTGTCTCGTGTCCTTTTCCATGCTACCATTATTTATTACAATAATTGGGAAGTAAAAATTTAGAAACTGGTGAAGATGTCGTCATATGAAGTTGACTAGGCGTTCAAAGCCTTGTATTATCAATATAGAGACTTTTTTCCCGAATCACTTTCACTGTTGCTGTAAGCACTCTGGCTCCACTTCATTAAGTTACATGGACTAATTACACATTAAAATATCCCCATATATATAGATATATCTGACTTTGCTGCCTGAGAGAGAGAGAGAGAGAGAGAGAGAGAGAGAGAGAGAGAGAGAGAGAGAGAGAGAGAGAGAGAGAGAGAGAGAGAGATTTTTAATCAAAGGTCACTGGAAGATGAACACCGTTCAGTGTATAGCCGTAGTAGTAGTAGAAGTAGAAGTGACCATGACAAAACTCCACATCTGTTTGTGCATCTTCTTTGCAGGGTATTCCTGATGTGAAAATGGCCAGAGAAAATGAGAGACTTCAGAAAGAGTGAGTTGCAATGTCCAGGACTATCCTGACTCCATCACCACATAGACATTAGTTTCTGACAGAGGGGTTGAAAGACAACAACCTAATTCTTGTTTACGTCTGAGGGTTCACTTTTCCTCATATAAGCCTCTGCATCACAGGCTTGAATGCAGAATAGAAAGGTCCTTCTAGACTGTTGAAAAGTTCAAATAGTCTCTGGAAGAATGTGAAATCCATAAGCGTAGGTGACAGTAACCATAGTGCCATACTTTGTAGAATGGAAGGAGATGGAGACAAGATACAAGGTGAGGTGGAGGTAAGCTGTCTTTGGCTGCATGGGGCCAATCCCTAGCCGAAATGCTGGAATAGGCCCCAAAAGTCCAGCAGCCACAGGTTCCAGGTAAGAATGGGGACGCAGTGGCTCTGGCCACATGTTTTCCCCCTGTGGGTTCGGGGTAAGAATTGATCCACTGCATCTCCCTATGCAATTCGTAAGAGGCGAATAACTAGGGACACCATGACTTGATTAGCGTTTACTCCAAAGTGTTCGAAAGATTTTCATGCTTAATGGCCTTACATAGCCTACAAAGGCTGATAGGCCATAAAACACCAACCAACCAACTGGCCCCATGTTACACTCAGTCTGAGGAGTTTGTTTCTGTATAGCAGCTTGTCCAAAGGGTCTTGGGCCAGAGCTCCTTTACAGCCTTTCATCAGGCCAGTAAAAGTGTGTTACATGACACTATGTTTACAGGCCAATACACTACAACTACTACTACTTATTGATTCCTCTCTTTCCAGGCTGAAGCAGGCACTGAGGGAGAAAGAACAAGTAGAGGAGGAGTACCTGCAGTTCAGGCGAGAGCTGAGGACCACGGCCAGTGGCAGCACAGTCAAGGACATCCGCACGCTGAAGACCATGGTGAAGAACCTGGAGGAGGAACTGATGAAGGAGAAGGCACGGCACCAGCGCTCCACCAGCAAGAGGAGCCAGGAGTACCGTGACCTGCTTGAGGAGGTAGGTAGCCCTCCTTCTCTCTGGATGAGTAACTCCTTTGGATGGGATGTCACTAGGGGTTGACCGTTTATGTGTAGTGAACAACAAGATAGAATGCAATACAATAGAATACATAGCAGTGCGATACAATACAATAATACACTATTCATCCTTTAGGGAAATTTATATGTTGATTATGAAAGGGAACACAGACAACATACTGTATAGAATGAAACATTACAATACACTATGTTGTGATACAATACAGTAGTACTTTATTCATCCTTCAAGGAAATGCAGATGCGTATAAGGGAAGTGAACACAGAGACAACATACTGTATAGAGTGACACAATACAATACAATTACAATACATGTACAATGCAATACACTACAGAAATACTTTATTCATCCCTCAAGAATGCAGATATTAATCATGAAAAGAAACTCAAAGATGACATACTGTGTGGAAAACAAAAAGTAAATACAGGCTGTCACAATCATAAAATCAAATCTGTTTTATTTAGGAGAATCACAGCTGCTTGTATGAAGGAAATGTGAAATTGTGTTACAGCTTTGGCTGTAAACATTTTCTGCTCAGCCTGGCATAGAACTCATGGTGTGGTAGGTGGGAAGGGTCCAGTAAGATTTTACGGGTTTTGCTAAGTACTTTATTTTAGAACTTCTGTTTGTTTTAATGGAATGAGTCACAAGTATGCCAGAATCTGGTGGAGAGATGTGTAACCATCTCTGTACATAGTTTGCATTCAAGGAGTTTGGCCAGTAACAGGTAATGGATCAGTTTGTCCTATAGTTATGTAGAATACAGTGTTATATGTTCCATGTTACATTATCCCACATAGACTGTGCTTGAAGTGATGTTAATATTAGAATATCAGTGCTCAAAATAAGACTGATCTTTTTCCAGGTAGAAGAACTGAGAGCTTCAGAAAGGAATCTGCGTGTAAGAGTCAAGAACCTGACAAATGAACTTGCCATCTACAAAAGGTAGGAATTAGCTATGCTCACAGAAGTAGTAACAAGTCACATTATTTGACTGGGTGTTAAAATGACATGTGAACATGTTTTCTAAGGTTTGAAAATCTCTGTGTACCTTCCCATTTTAAGACTTTTATATTGTTGCCTAAAGTTTTGTTCAAAATATTCATGCCTAAGTGTTGGCTCATTACATATTGAAAAAATTGTGTGGCTTGTATCATTTTATATAATAGTTTGCAGCAGTGTTCCTTCATACCATTAGGAGGATTTAATTGGCAGATGAAATATGTTCAGCAAGAGAAGACACTATCTCATTTCTGCATAGTAGTAAGAGATGAAAGCCTTGTTTGCTACTTTCGTATTTCTCCAGTCTCTGCAATAATGTGTCTGGTACCTGTGCTTATTATCAAGTAACTGTACCCTTGGACCTTTGGAATCACATCATTCAGGATTTTCATCGTTGTCATGGATACACCGATCCTTTTCAATGAAACTGAACTGAATTGAACTGAACTGAACTTTATTGCCGAGACCATCAGCCCATTGTAATTATGTTTTAATGTAAATACAGCTGACATGTCTGTAACATAATGAATGTGTCAAGTCATCTCGGGGTCCTCATTTCATTGCTGAAGAAGCATGCAATTTGACTTGTAATTTCCATTTTTGAAATCTCAATTTGTAATAGATGTACCTTGCCAGTGATCTTAGTTAATTTTGCTGCATGAGTACTTTGCATAAGTGAAAAACAGTCTCAAACTGTTATTTACCCATTATGTGCTCACTGTATTTTTTCCTCACGTGCTCATAGGCAGGAAAGACCTTGCAAAATAAATCTTGTGTGTCTCCTCAACAGAGGCCGAGCACGGGGTGCAGAACGGGTATCCAGAGCTCCCACCCGACAACGCAGCTCCTCGTATGAACGGCACGCTTCAGGTCTGTCGCTGCAGGACCGCTCTCTCTCCAGGGAGCGTTCTCTGTCACGGGAGCGCTCCCACTCCCAGGACCGCCTCAACTACAGCAGCAGCAGCAGGAACAGGTCCCTGACTCGTGACCGCCCCCGCTCTGCCCCCAGCAACCGACTGACAGAGAGGTCGCCTCACCACCTCAACTCCCTGTACTCTCGCAGCCGCAGTCCCTCCCCTGCAGGTAGGCTGGTGTCTCTGTGGGCCTTTTCAGGCATGGGCATTGTACCAGCAAGTGTGGCTATTTGACAAATTACTCAGACATTGTTGTACATGTAAAATGCCTAAAGTGTTCTAAGGAAAAATGTCTATTGCTGACTGCTTATTTCATACAGGAGTAAGTAGTTAATACTGGTGTTTGCACATCTACAGAACTGTAAGTTGATGTTTAGGAGAAATTCTAGGTAAGGCAGCTGGCAAGAGATTGTATTATGGCTATTGAAGATGTCCCACCAGAAATAAGGAGGTTCTTTAGTCCAGTGATCAGAGAACTCGCCTGCCGTCGCTTGTGACTCTCAATAGCAGGCTTTCAAAGCTGCATGGATCCTAGGGCACATTGCTTAGCCTGTCTAGTTGGCAAATAATAGGCTGATGACAACATGTGTCAAACATTTGACTGCCTTTACATCTACTTTCATCATGTTGACACATGTTGACGCCAGCCTATTCCTCACAAGATTTTGCAAGGTTCCTAGTGTAAGCAACATGCCTCTACCCACCCAGGAGTAAACCAGGTACCTGTGAGTTCAGTGATGGCACTCTGGAGTGCAAGTAACCCTTGTATACAATGGAACCTGCGAATAGCGACCCCTCTAGGGACCAAACCAAAAGGGGTGCTATTTCGAGGTAGGGTGTTATTTGGAGGTTCAACAATAATCATGATCAAAAACACATTTCAAAGCACACACACATGCACATGTGTAGATAGAAAATAAAAGACACGAGAAAACAAACAGCAAGGGCAACAAAACAATTTTTAAGGCATTCAATATTTTATTGTACACACCAAGTTAAAATGAGGATTAATTTGGCTAGTTTTGGCTAAACTAAGGAGATCTGCATGAGAAGTAGTCACTGATGTTCTTCTGAGTGGCTTTGGATTTTTCTTTAAGTCTGATTTCTTCCACAGAATTTGTCAGTTTCATGGCCTGTGACACAACATCATTGTCACCTTTGACAGTGACAAAGGCAAGCAGCCTTTTCACTTGCTCTAGAGCTTCCTTTGAAGACATGATGGGCTCTGGCTCTGCTTCTTCATCTTCATGCTCTGATTCAGCATCTGTAGGGGGGTCAAAGGAGAAGGCAGGCTCTGTTGACACTGTAGCAACAGTGTCATCCATGTGAATGTAGCTCTCCCATGTGACACCATCCAGCAGCTGGTGGTATGGCTCTTCCAGTAGCACCTCTTCCTGTTCCTCAATGGTGCTGGAGCTGGTGGTAGCATCCACCAACCCACAGTGAGCGAAACACTTCACACATGTTGAGGGTTTGATCGTAAACCAGGCATTGCCCAACCACCTCACAGCGTCGAGCAGAGTGAAGGACTTCGCCAGCTGCGTGGCTGTGCTGACCTCATCCATCTCCACCAAGAGATCACAGCATTCTCTTGCGGTAGAGAGCTTTAACTTGGGCTATGATCCCACCATCAAGTGGCTGAAGCTTGCTTGTTGTGTTAGGGGGTAGAAACACCAGCTTGATGTTGGACAGCTCAATGTGGGGGTTGGCAGCCCAGTTGTCCACCAGCAGTAGGATACGACATTCCTGAGCTTTCATCCTGTTGTTGACCCTGTTAAGCCAGGAGGTGAAAAGGGCTGCTGTCATCCAGCTCTTCCGGTTCCAGGCATATTCCACTCCCAGACTGCTCTTGTGCACATTCTTAAAGCATCGCGGGTTTTCGCTCTTCCCAATGAGCAGGGGTTTCAGCTTCTCCCCTGTGGCAGAGCAAGCCAGCAGAACGGTCATCCTCTCCTTCGCTGTCTTGATTCCCTTCTTGTCGTCGTTCTTTTGCACCAAGGAGGTCCTGGGGA
Source organism: Theodoxus fluviatilis (assembly GCA_034096865.1). Classification (NCBI taxonomy): domain Eukaryota; kingdom Metazoa; phylum Mollusca; class Gastropoda; order Cycloneritida; family Neritidae; genus Theodoxus; species Theodoxus fluviatilis. The sequence goes on along the minus strand of JAWQFJ010009264.1, from coordinate 78,666 downwards.
GGCTTCTGTAGTAAAGGCTGGTTTTGTCTGAAGGGCAATGCATATCCAGCACAGATGTCCGGCAGCCGCTTGGCCCAGTCGTCCACAGCACTTTGTGGGACTTCAGCCGACTCTCCTGAAACAGAAACCACAAACAGAATTTTTATTTAATGTGAAATAAAAAGATAACCTCCATAGAATCATATGAAAAGTATTTTCATCAAAACTAAAAAGACATGTGTTCCACTTAATAATTCTCTCAAAAATGTTTAAGAGAACACTTACCACAAAGCACAGCAGCTGAGATGTTGAAACTCTTTTTAAAAGAAGCCAACCATCCATTGGATGCTGAGAAATCGTCCAGTGAAAGCTCTATAGACAGCTGCAATGCCTTTTCCTGTAGGAACACAAATAAATAAATTTTAGAAAAAATGCCTACAGAAAACCCTAACACACACAGCAATACAACACCAGCATCACTGACTGGCAGACGCAATTTTCAAGGAGGAAAAATGTAGGCTAGGCGTACACAAACTGACAGACAAAATTTCCCAGATGCGAAAAGGTAGGCCTACATCGAGTGCTCTCGGAACTCGTTCTGATTGTAAATTGTCTCTCAATCAATGCAATGTTTAATTTTCAACAGCAAGTTAAAAAATTGACAATTTTTGCCTACCTGGATTAGCTTCCCAGAAATCGGAAGGTTTCGCGATCGCTGTTCACAAAACCATTGCCACACATCGGCGTAGAGAACCTCGACATTTGTCTTTCGTCGTTTCGTGTGCTTCTGGTCCACTTGGCCTCCATCTTCCCATCGCTGTTTCAACTCTTCTCGTTTTCTCTTTACTGATTTGATTTGTGTCAATCCAACATTGAAGTGTTTGGTCACATCCTGTAGGGTCATACCATTGTCTATTTGTTTCAAGACCTCCATCCGCTGTTCCAGCGTTAGCGCTTTCCTCCTTGTAGCCATTTTGCTTTGTTCCTTCTTCGAAATTCAACTCATCGGGTGCACATGAGAAGATGTTCAAACCGAAAATGTACACCGAGGTCCCTGCATGAAAGGATAGACTGCACGCGTGTGTAGTGAGTGAAACACTTCACACTCTCACCACTGCCAACTCGGTTTCAGAGTGAGCCCGACTGCTGCAGACGCTTCGCGAAATGCCACCCCATTGAAGAGAGAGTCGCTATTCGCAAGTAAAAACAGCAATCGGGACCGGCAGGGGGGGGGGGGGGGGGCGTTATTCGCAATAGCGAGGTTAGTCGCTATTTAGAGGTAATTTTCTTAAGAAATCAATCCGTGCCAGCTCTGACCAACCGCTATTGCGAGGTTAGTCGCTATTTAGAGGGTCGCTTTTCGTAGGTCCCACTGAATAGCCATCTGCCAGCATCAGGTCAGAATGCTGTGTCATCTCATCTGTCTGTCACCAAGTTTGATGTCAGATCCCAGTAAAATATTGATCAAATGGCCCAGTGATCAGATGGTAAAAGATAAAGTGGTTTGTGATCTTTTTATGGGTAAGAACTTGCTATACAAAACCAAAATCTAAACCTTCATGTTTTTCTCTTGCAGGTGCTAATGTTCCTAGGTTTGACCCCACTGCCTTTGTGAAGGACAAAGAGAGGAGGAAAAGGGAAGTCAATGCTACAAGGTGTGTGAGATGTTCTGTTGCGGTTTTTTTTAAACTCTCTGTTTATGTGCATGTCTGTGAACGTTAGTGCTTGTCAGTCAGGCTGAATAGTTCTTGATTAGAAATTGTATCATCATCATCATCATCATCATCATCATCATCATCATCATCATCATCATCATCATCATCATCATCATCATCATCATCAAATTGTTCAGTCCACACATGAATCGCATATAAGTTTTAATGCAATTGAGAGGACCACACATGCTGACATTGATGTAGATACAGCAAAAATTAGATAATATGTATATGTTGGTGCATGAGGGATTTATAATTATTATCAATGTGTGCTTATTTATCCTTCTCCACTGTACCTACACAAACAGAACAAGGCTGTCTGAAAGGGTGGGGACACAAAACATGGAAAGTGGCTGTGCATGGAAGGTTGCTGTCCTTCTATAACATACACTTTTCTAGTTACATCATATGAGAGAGAGAGACTGAGAGAGAGAGAGAGAGAGAGAGAGAGAGAGAGAGAGAGAGAGAGAGAGAGAGAGAGAGAGAGAGAGAGAGAGAGAGAGAGAGGAGAGAAGAGAGAGAGAGAGGGAGGAGAGAGAGGGAGGAGGGAGAGAGAGAGAGAGAGAGAGAGAGAGAGAGAGAGAGAGAGAGAGAGAGAGAGAGAGAGAGAGAGAGAAGGTAGGTTGTCTCCCCTTTGACCATACTGCCCTGCTCATTCAGTCAAATCCCCTCCCTCAAGACCGCTGCTTGAGGGCTTCAAGTATCCAGATCAGCCTGTTTTTATAGGTCTGTATAGGTCAGGGGCAGAGGTGAGGAGTGACAGCCATATAAGGTCGCTGCTTCTGGGGACCTCCATCTTGAAGGATAGGCACCACTGTTACTGTGACAGTGTGAGACATCTGCCATCATGCAGTGTAGTCTATTTATAGAGCTGATTGGGGGGAGGGACTGTAGGCAGAAATGTGTAGTCTGAGAGTGGCTCCAGAGTGACCAGTGAGTAAAGGCTGTAGCCATATAAGCTTTATTTATGTGAAATGGATGTCATCATTGACAATACATATGTATTTTCCGAGTCCATTCATATTAAGTTTATGTTGTATTGAGATTAATGATACAATGATAAAGAAGAAAAAAATTAGCGCATCACAAATCTATATATAATAATGAGGCATATGCAATATCAAGGTATGTAATAAGTAGGTCTGTCTGTGTATGGTTTTTCTTTTTCTTTTTAATGTAGGATTTTATTTGCCAGCAGATCCACAGATGAAAATTATAGCAATTTGAATATAAATATCTTCTGAATAAACATTTAAAACAAGAAATTAGTAATTGTATGAATTGAAAACAAGGAATGTTTTGTATCACTGAATGCAACAAGTTGCAATTGAACAGTTGTAGATTTTAGTGGGTTTTTTCTGCTTTCAGAAGTCGACAGACGAGGGCCAGACTGGGCCGGTCTTCAGACCGGTTCAAGGACTCTCCCAACAGACCCAACAGATCCAACAACAGCAACCTCTCCAGTAAGTCCACTTGCTGATGTCTTGGAACCTCTGACATTGATTTTCAATTCAAACTGAAGGCATGTTGATAAGCAGCTTCTGTAGCAAAAGTTTACCACAGATCCACTGAATTTTGATAGTTGAATAACCAGTCAGGCAGAATTGTTGCCCTTAGCAGGAGGTTGCCTATGCAGATGTCCAGGTGTGGGCCATGATGGTGTTTGTTAAGATCTCACCTGGGCAAACAACTGAAGCAAAATTGGAACAGAAGCTTTTTACATTTGCATACAATATTCATTTACTATGGATGTAGATTTCAGGTAATTTGCACATTGGTGAGCTTGTTCTCAGAAGATCACAGCATCATTTTACTTCTGCTAACTGTTGGCCTTTATTGTGTCGCAGGCTCTTCAAGGCATAGATCACAGAATTCATCAAGTAAGTCATAAGCATATGTCAATGTTAATTCATAAGCAAGAATGTCATGAAAACTCCAGGATTGAACCAGCTGTCAAATACTTGTGCAGTTTGTTCATTCTTCTTTTAGTTTGTTTGGGTTTTATATATAAATATATAACTCTTTGATATGCTAAATCTACATAAAATGGTTATATGTATTTGATGATATTTCCCAATTCACGATATCTTTTGAGTAAGTTTAGTTTTAGTAACTTGGGCTTTTCATTGTTAATGAAATGGTTTAAAGAAAAAAATTAATCAGTACTCATTGGTATTATGTTTATTAAGCAATTACTGAATAAATACTAATACATGTACTCAGTATCTATTCATATTTCACTTTCTGTGTGCATATATTACTCTAACTCATGCAGTTAGGGATAATGCTAAGACCATAACCAATGAACAAAGACTAATGGAGAAGCCTCTTCTTACTAAAAAAATACTTTCACAATTAAGTAGGTATCACTCAGTGCTTGCCTTGGTGGCAGTTGTAGTAGTGGTCCTAGTGATAGTGGTGGTCGTAGTGATAGTGGTGGTGGTGATGGTGGTAGTGGTGATGGTGGTGGTGGTAGTGATAGTGGTGGTGGTAGTGATAGTGGTGGTGGTGATGGTGGTAGCAGTAGTAGTGGTGATGGTGGCAGTAGTGGTTAGTGACAGTGGTGGTGGTGATAGTGGAGGTGGTGGTGGTAGTAATTGTAGTGGTGGTTGTTGTGGTGTGTCAGTGGTAGTGATGGTGATGGTAGTGGTGCTAATGATCGTTTTCCACAATGTTCTGTCCATGTGAATGATCTTATGTTTCCTCCTTTTCCTACCTCTTTGCACAGGAGAGTTCAGTGATGGATTTGCATCGGACTCGTCAGCAGGAGGCTCAAGGTAAGTCTGCTAAAAAAAAAAGCTGACATCATGACTATATTTATACTGCCTGGAACGACATAGGTAAAAGATAGTCTGCCAGATTCTAAGAGACAAATCAACGATGACAAAAAATGATTGCTGGGAGGTGTATATAAGAAAGACCTGATTCAATGATTGACAACCCATTTTAGGCATAGCCCCACCTCAGTTTGACAAACAGCAAAAGTGAGAGCCAACAAAAGGGCATCCTACACCACCAAGAGATCCCTGTGGTCATTGTTTGTTTTGTCTCATGATAACTTGTTTTCTCTATGTTCATAGTTGCACATCTTGTAAATGGATTGGGTGCCCATTTCTTTGTTCAGAGAAACATCTCAGTATCAATTTTTACTTGAAATGTTATTGGCTGTACCCTTGTTTTCTGATTTAGCAGTGTCTCACATGTAGCAGGATATCAAGTTATTGCTAAAATAATTGTTATACTTTTGTTTAAGTTTTTTTTTCTTTCAAAGTAAGTGTTTGTGCAAATTTCTGAGTCATAAACACATTCATGAAGTATGAATAAAGCCTGTAATTGTGCATGTAGAAGCGGGATGGGGTGATGGTAAAGATATTTATGCCTGTGTGCCTTTTAGAGAGTGTGTATGTATGTGTGTGTGTTTGTATCAATGTATGTGTGTGTGTGTGTGTGTGTAATTGTGTGTGTGTATTTGTGTGTGTGTGTGTACACGCATGTATGTATGAGTGTGTTTCTGAGTGTGTGTGTGTGTGTGTGTGTGTGTGTGCACGCATGTGTGTGTGTTTCTCTGTGTGTTTGTTTCTGTGTGTGTGTGTGTGTGTGTGCATGCATGTGTGTGTATATGTGTGTGGTGTGTGTGTGATATGTGTGTAAATGTGTCTCTGTTAGTGAAAGTAGAAATTGTTGGATGTATATGTGGGTCCGTGGATTCTGGAAATCATTTTGTTCTCTTGAAGAGTCTAGAAAAATTCATGGATAACTCAGGAAGAAACACCTGTAAGGATTTTATTTGCTTTTGCTCCATGCCAGAGGCCCTGTTAACCTGAGTGGAAGGTCAGCCAACCTCAGTAGAGGCTCAGGCAGGACTGCAGGCTCCTACCGTCCCAGTCCCAACGCTGTGAGTTCTGCTGTCCTTAGACTCTGAAGGTCCAACGATTCCATGTGTTAACTGTGATAATGGAAAAACTATCAAGTTTCCCACATGCTTTGCTCATGCAGATATACGTGTATTTGTACATGCATGTACACATGTAGGAACTCGGACATATACACGTATGAACAGGCACATACATTGTTTGCATGAGAATACATATTCTTGCACACAATATCACACAATATCACACACACACATGCATGGACATATGTGCACATGCATGCACACACACACACACACACACACACACACACACACACACACACACACACACACACACACACACACACACACACACACACACACACACACACACACATACACACATACGTACATAATCACACACACACATTCACACATAATCACGTGCACACACACACACAAACACACACTCACTCACATGCAAGCTTGCACATACATACACATGTGCATACACACTTGTACACCTTGCAGACACTTCTGATAGACACTGTTTTGTCTTGTCTTGTCTTGATGCACTTTTTCAATCTTGAAGTGTCCACTGAACGTGATCCAGAATTCAAATTATGCTGCTTGGGTTTTATTTTGACTGAAAATGTGATGCTCTCAATCATCACAGATGGTCTTTGCTTTTTCAGTCCAAAGGGAGAACAACCTCAAGGTCAAAAATATATCCTTGCTGAAGGTTGAAAACTGACATATTGAACATAATCCATTTGATCAAAAGAAAACATTTCACCAGTATCATCTCTCTGCCTTGTCAACATGTGCATGTGCTCTAAAACATGCACCCTAATATCATCAACAAAACTGACCCAGAGCTTTCAAGATAAACTGGACCAGGTCTGGAATTGGTCAAATTGGCACACACACATGAATGAATGCATGCTCACACACAACGCACACACACACACACACACACACACACACACACACACACACACACACACACAAACACACACACACACACACACACACACACACACACACACACACACACACACACACACATGCTTATATTATATCGGCTTCATCCCTGATTTTATCATAGGGCTGTGGTAAATGGTTTCAGAGAGTGCAGGTGGTTTTGTGGAAATGTATTAATTATCATTGATATAATGTGGCATGTGCTATGTCAGTAAACATCCATCATGCATTCAGTAGGCATGGTGTTGAAAATGACAATAACAACAATACTTCATTATGAATATGTCAGTAAATGCCCACCTTGCATTGCCAGTTGCACAGTTCTTGATGATGATAACAGCATTACTTCATTATGCTTCTGGAGATGATGAACCTGTTTTGGACTGAATCATTATGAGTGATCCTTTTCTACCTTTGGGTCATGGTACATGCATAGTGTTGCTTCAAGATGCACTGAATATGTATTAAACTTTAATTGATTCCTATGCTATGCTATAGCACACGCTGTTTACAGTAAAGAAATTAATCCTCACAGATGTGAACATGGAAAGTGTCTGTAGCTGCAACTGAATGCATCTTGTGTCTTGTGTTGATTGTTTTTTTTTGTTATTTTTTTTAGGGGGAGTTTGTATTGTTTTGGTTATCATGATTTGATGTGTCCTCCTTGTCTTCCTGAATTTGAATGTTGCTGCCAAATTCCTTGACTGAGTTCACTCTGGCCAGTACACCTGAGAAACCTAGAACTCGTCCAGCCAGACAGATCAACAGCTATGCCGAGAGTGGTGAGTGGCCTTCCTTTCACTCTGACCAACACCAGAAATGTTGTTGATTTTCTCTTCCTGCTTTAACTTCATTTACCTGAAGAAAGAAATATTTAGTCGCAAACTCACCAAAAAGCGTTGCAATTTAAATGTCATTCCAAAAGATGCATTGGTCTCTTCATTAATCTTTCTTTCGATACATAATCAGTTTTGGGGGAACTTATTGCATATTGCTTTCATCTTTAGAAAAGCAGTTCTTTGACCTTTTCCAGTTTCTGGCATCAGTATCATGTATGGTAAGACTTCTGTGAAAATTGTCTCCAGAAAGGGGAAATTTTTAGTTCTATGTATGTTATTTTCTTTTACCCCGTCAGTCCCTGCCTGCTAAAACTGTTACAGATATTGGGCAATTGCTCTTTGAACATGGACAGCTTCTGTCATTCATCTTTATTTTTATAATACTTGCACCATTTAAAATCTGTAATTTATACTGTTTGGGTTTAAAAGAAAGGTTTCAGTTTCAAAAGATATCATGGTTTTTTTCCTCTCAGATTTTATTGATACTGGTACCTTGTATCATGGTTATTGTTACATTATATTACACATTTTTGAAAACCCTACACCTGCATTGGAAAAGCAACACTGCAACCAAGCAAGAAACACACTGACAGGGTGCTGCAGACCCCAAAGTCTCTATGACCACAGGTTCTGGCTTTGGAGGCAGTTATGTTGTAGCAAAGGACTCATGCCATACACCACTGTGTCAGTGTTTGTGCATGCAAATGTGTGTGTCCTGGATCACTTCAGGTGATGAAAGCGATTACTTTGACCGTTCGGCAGAAATCTCAGAAATCGACGAGAGACTGAACCGCCTGCAGGAGCTGATGAAGGCCTCCATATCATGATGGCATGCGCTGTGGAGCCCTACAGTTTTCCAAGCATCGCCCCTCAAGCATCAAGCATCACTCTCATCAGTCCATCCCACCCATCACCCAGCTGTCAGAAGTTTCTAGTATGGCATTTTGCTTGCTGAACTGTTTTTCTGTGGAATGCATGTCATGACTGTTCCAGGACAAAAAAACTTCAACTTTGTGGCTGTTGACTCTTGTAGCATTCTGAGAGTGATTTGGTCTGAAATGAATTGGCCAAGGCTACTAGTGAGAACTCTTTTCCCTCGTGGTTAGTAGTGGAAACAGATCTGCTTGGGGCTGACTGAAGCAGAATTAAATCCGTATGAAACTGCAAAGACTGTTTTTGATTTAACAACACTGGTGATCCTGTGAGATGGTAATTTAACAGTTATGCATTTAATGGAGTGCGAGATAACCCCAGATCATCTGATCTGATTTTCTTTGATAGAGAGTTGCATTTTGGGATCCCGGAAGGGGTAGGATGACCTCAGACTGGTTTACAACCTTTTGACCGGACATGCAGCATGGATAGACAAAGTGATTTGACCATCACTGACCGCATCATTAACCCTTTTTTTGACTGAAGTTACTGAAAAGAAGATATTTATGGCACAGTCTTCATGCAATGTCTTGGGATGCAACACAGTAGCTGACACACAATCTAACGAGTGTCACAATGGGAACATCCTGGATAGTGTTAAAACCTGGATCAAGCACTAAAATGAATGATGGAGCTATGTACATAAATTTATTCATCTGCTGATGGTAGAAACTGCAAGCTTGAGAATTTTACAGATAAACATACATCTCTCACCAAGAAAGGATAACAACTTTGTCACTGAATGAAATAATTATACTGAAATTGGTTGGATTTTTTTTCCTGTCTTAGCTACTGGTGAACATAATTCAGCCTCTAAAGTTGATGCATGGAATTGTAGACAGTTGTGTAGCCTCTGGAAAGCAGCAAATAAAGATCTTAAACTATAAAAGGATATTTATTATGTAAGAATATTATGAGTATGTATTTTTCTTGCAGATGTATGAAAATCAGTTTGTATGTCTGAACAGCACAAAATGTCTAAATGTGAGAGGATGAATGAACACGAGCATTTGTGTGTGTGTGTGTGTGTGTGTGTGTGTGTGAGAGAGAGAGAGAGAGAGAGAGAGAGAGAGAGAGAATAGTGGGGTGAAGTAGGAGGAGGGACTTTGCATGTATGGTCAAATGTTTGGGCATGTACAAATATATGTTGTTGCGCTCATGTTTGTCCACTTGTATGCAAATATGAGTGTGCTCATTAGATAAATCATTGTGAAATTGAACCATTAAATCATGAGCATCTGAAATAGTGCCAATGGGATTAAGAATATATGTGATTTTTCATTATTCTGAAGTAGTTATCTGTTGGTGTGCCTTCACTCAAGCAAAACGGTGAATCATTCAGATTTTATTGACTGTTATGACTTGTTGCTGCAGTGTAAGAGTGATATGAATGGAATGGTGAAGAAACTGGAGAGAATGATGAAAATAGGGACCTTGTGGCTTTCTCAGGTTCTGTTCTGAACAGTCCTTCCCAAACAAGCCTGTCTGCCCCAAATGCTGGTGTGGATGTGCTGGATCATATGTCAGGTCTGAGATTCTCTCGGCAAGGAATACAATAGACTTTGGGGTTTCAATGTCAAGTGCAGTGGCAAGAGCTGTCCTTGCTGTCTGCATAGACAATCACTCGCCAGTGACAGGGGTTGTCATTGAATATTTTGAATGAAAGTGCAAGCAATGGCCAAAGAAGGAAATGATCCCATTTTAAAGATCTAATGAAGTAAAGACATTTTAAAATTCAAAGTTCATATAATCATGAATACATTAATGATGTGTCTCATCAGAGTCAGTTGTTGTATAAAAATAGATGCATGCATTGTTTTATCATTTCTATTAGTTCTGGGTTACTAGAAAGTTGTTTGATTTTAGACTTGTTCATTGTGGGGAAAAAATTGGTGTATCATATTCATTACATGGATATATTCGGCATCTTTTTTTCTCTGTTGTGAATCTTAGATAACAACATTGTTAACCTATGGTAACTGCAATGATTTTAAAACAAGTTTCTAGAAAAGTTATTGGCTGTATCTCTTTTGAGAATCACGGAAAGTAAATAGTAATACACTATCATGGTATGAACACAACAAACAAATTGACCTACTAATATAACAATCCATTTCCTTCAGTATTTATTTCAGCCTCACTCAGCAAAATATGATGCTCGTTGATTTGGGGTTATTATTTATTCATGTAAAGGATGTACATAACAGTGTACACGAAATTTTGATATTGTGTTGAGAATACTTATCAATTTTAGGTTCTATTACTCCAGTGTAGATGCTTCCAAGTTCCTAGACTTAAAAAAATGTTATAATGAAAATATACTGAGTGAGAGGTGTAAGATATTCAATAAATGTGAACAAAAAATCTTCATTATGTCTTGTATGTTTTTATTCTGTTAATTTTTCCCCCAGTGTGGGCTGATGTTACAATAGATCACTACACTAAAATAAATCCCTTTGACTGGTTAATTGTGTCCTTCGTAACCATCTACTTTTGCTCTTCTCTGACTGTCAATACTGCTCTGCACAAGGTATACCCAGTATGCTTGAGAATGACAACATCATCTGCATAATCGGGCTTTCCAAGACACCTCTGTTTGATTATGAGAGACAACTGAAAAATACTGTTCAGCCTCAAGGAAGGAGTCGTACTACATAGGTATTGTATACTTTTTCTGTTGCATTAATCTGAATATGTCTGGTGGTACACAAATTCATGCTGGAAGACTAGATGTTGTCATGGTGGCAAGAGTTAATTAACTCTGGTGTGGACAAGCCTTCACTGTTGAACATGATCGCTGCAAAAACGTTTGTGTTCACATTGTAGCATATCTCATTATCTGTCTCAAGCTTTCTTGACATGTTTGTGTGCACATTGTGTGTGTGTGCATGCATGTGTTTGTGTGCCCATGTGTGTGTGTGTGTGAGTGTTTCGGTTAGCAATTAATATGGTTGTATCAGCCAATGAAAGTTCATCCAAGGATCTGTCCTCCCAGGAATAGTTGATATTCAATGGATAAATGCAGACACCCCACAGGAGCTGCATGCTTCATGAAGGCGAGCTGTTGCAAGGCATTTGGAAACCTCCTTGACTGAGCTCTCCACTGGCGAAGGGTGTCAAGTGATAAAGCCAGGTCTTTGCAATCCTATTGTTTGCATACTTACATGTTTGAGTATGTATGTATTCTGGTCCAAGCATTAATACAAAGGTGCCCCACTGCCGACCACTAGATGGTAGTGTCAAAAATCCCAATGAGCCAATAGTCTGCCATTTTCTGTCTCCTGCGTTCTGGCGCACCACAGAGGTACTTTGGGAAGTTACTGTCTCTAGCAAATAGGAGAATGTCTCAAAACAAAAGCCTTTAGAAATCAGTCGAGGAAAGCTACATGTTTTGCCGAGGGAATTGCTCTGTTTCAGTGGAAGTGGTAGTACATGTTGGGGATTCCATTATTCATCCTGACTTGGCACAGGATCTATCCTCCAGGGCGTTTGGAATGCAGGGTTGGGTCTTATTCGCCTGACTGTCCCAGTGCTCCCTTCCCCCAGTGGCTTCTCTGGCTATTTGGGAAGAATGGGCCTCGGTTAAAACTTCGTAGAGCACGGTCATAGGTAGGTAGCTCTTTCCCATTGTAACCTTCCGGACGGATGGATGGACGGCGTTTTACGGCCTATTAACCATTGTAGGCCTTGTAAGTCCACTAAGCACGAAAATCACTAGAACAGTTTAGAGTAAACGCAAATCGAGTCGCAGTGTCCCTAGTTAATCGCCTCTTATGAATCGCGTAGGGAGACGCGGTGGGTGTATTCTGACCCCCATATTCACAGGGTCCTCAAACTTCTTGTCCTTCCCCTTCAGTACTCTGGCTCTGTAAGGGAACTGTACCTAGCTTTTGTTTAGGGTGGAGAAGACGAGTGCAAGTAGAGAGAAAGAGAGCTAATTTCCTTAGGAGATGGGCACTACTTCTGATCCCTCGTTTAGTCCCCGTCTCAGTTGGTATTCTCTTTCCCAATTCCTCCTGCCAAATTAGTGTCTCTGAGCAAAGGACGCGACTGATGCTTGAAACAAATTACATGTACCAAGGTTATTTTGTTAGACAATTTCAAACTGAGAACAAGAAGGGCAAAGCCCATACGACTCACATGCTTGACCTTGACCTTTACATGACCTGACCTTCAGGTGACCTTCAAGGTCAAGGTCAAGCAACTAAACCTAGCAATGACATCATGCACTAAGAACTGCTTTACACATTTTTCCTACCAAATTACATGTGACATTGACCCAAGGTCAAGGTCATCCAAGGTCATGCAACACAAAGCTGTTAATTCAAGACAAAGGAAGCACAATGATGCTTATTGGCACTTTCTACCATGAGATATGGTCACTTTTAGTGGTTCACTACCCCATTTTGGTCACATTTCATAAGGGTCAAAGTGACCTTGACCTTGATGATATGTGACCAAATGTGTCTCATGATGAAAGTATAACATGTGTACTAAAATGTTATGAAGTTTGGAAGAGTTATCTTCCATAGTTCAGGGTCAAGGTCACTTCAAAATATGTATACAATCCAACTTTAAAGAGCTCCTGTGACCTTGACCTTGAAGCAAGGTCAATCAAACTGGTATCAAAAGATAGGGATTACTTTGCCCTATACACCATATATAGGTGAGGTATCCAATCTCAAAAACTTCAGAGAAAATTGAGAAAATGTGAAAAATGGCTGTTTTTTAGACAACATTTACGGCCCCTGCGACCTTGACCTTGAAGCAAGGTCAAGTCACTATGTATGTTTTTTGAGGCCTTGTCATCATACACCATCATGCCAAATTGGGTGTTGATAGATTTAATAGTCTCCGAGAAAAATCCAACGTTAAAGTATTTCACGGACGCCCGGACGCCCGGACGGACGACACGGGTGAGTACATACTCACTTTTGCTTCGCATGTGAGTAAAAAATAAGCTCGCCCTGCTTTCCTTGTCCTCAACGTGGGGATTATGGTTACAGTTTCATTGCCTCATGTGCAAGGTTCCAAACGAGCATCCCCTGTGATTTCGGGGTAAGACTAGACCCACCGTGTCTCCCTACGCGATTTGTAAGAGGCGAATAACTAGGGACACTGTGACTGGATTACGTTTACTCTATACTGTTCTAATGATTTTCGTGCTTAGTGGCTTTATATAGTCTACAAAGGCTGATAGGCCGTAAAACGCTATCCATCCATCCATCCAAACGAGCAAGCATGCACACCCCACTTGGACAGCACGGACTTTACTGGCCGGGCATGCCCATGGAATGAACGATGATTGAATCCCAAAGGACCTCTTTTTTGGGGTGAACTGACAAAAGGCAGGAAATTAGCTGATCGTCCTCAGCTGCGATACCGCCCCGTTTGCCTCACTCTAGTCCACTGGAGACTTCGCCTGCGTCACTTCTGACTCGGGTTCACACCTTGCATTGCCTAGCATCGGCATCTCGAGTTCGGAGGACGTTGCCAGGCCCTGCAGCAGTTGGAGATGTGAGCTCCAGAGCAGACTCAGAGAGGGAGAGACGAGACTCTGGAGGCTGGCGGAGGATGGATGGATGGAGTTTAAGGGCCTATCAGCCTTGTAGGGTATATAAGGCCACACCGTTAAGAAACGCGTCCCCTGGCGGAGGAGAGACGCACTCGACGGTAGGACAGAGTGCACCGAGATGACACCAGCTCCTTAAGGTGCACCGAGATGACACCAGCTCCTTAAGGTGCACCGAGATGACACTAGCTCCTTAAGGTGCACCCGCTTTGACATGTACTGCCACTCCACGACTGGATTTCACAGTCACGTCGGAGTCTGCAATGGAGTGTTAACTCTAGGGCCAGAATCCATGGCGGTACTTGACGGGCGGAGGCTTACTTTCTCCTGTAACCTTGTCTCCGGATCAATCGTCTGTCTATTCTTTCTAAAGGTCAGGTTGCTTCTCGAAAAAAGGAAACATACGAATAACTTCCTCGAAAAAAGAGCTGAAACGAAAGGGACCTTGGAGAAGAGACAGCTTCTACCAAACTCCATGTTGGCTTTGTACGCTGGACCATTATATGACGTCATAAAGGATAGAGGCACAATGCGAAAGCGTCATCGCCCGACCATGACGTAGTTTCTCAAATGAAATCATTAGAAGTGCGGATGAAATTCATACAACTATTCTGCTGGTTTACTCATAATGCGTGAGAATTACACAAGGATGGATTCCAAACATTTGAAAAAGGTAACATTGGATAATGTGCGTGAACAAAATAGAGATGTTTAAGTTACTCTGATATAATTGACTATGAAAAGCCCTCTTATTCACATTCATGAAACTGCGCAATAAGTGTTCAAAGACATTTTAAGATACGACATGACAATACATTCTGTAGAACTGTAAAACTACCCATACAAAAGATGACATGAGACTGCATAGATCGGCTATTGACTATCACAATTATTCTCTTTCAAACATCTTTCGTACATACTTTACAATATCCTTTCTTATTTTATACTATAACTTTTGTGAATAAATGCTGAGGTCTTAGGTAGTCAAATAAGGCTGATAGGCTCTCTAAGCAATAAACATTCATTCATGCAAACATCTTTACTAACTACTGCATCCCTCCTCGACCCCTCGTCTCTGCATGTTGTTAACAGTTATAAATAACTTTGCTTCCTCATCCCCTACTTACTTCATTAAACAGGCGTGGCGGGCGGTTTCAGATATTGCAGGTGGTTCTGCAGAAGAGTTTTGGCAACGGTGGCCATGCATCGGGCCAAAACCACCCAAGAGCCACGAAAAACCTCAGGCAGTTCAGTGTGTGGGTGAGTAGCAAAGCACCGTGCCAGCTGATGGTAGGGCATCGAGCAGCCCCGGCCTTATGTTAAACCTGTGAAACAGCAGCCTCCTGTGACAGGTCTAATACTAAACTTTGCAGCAACATGTGCATGTGTGTAGAAGTGAGTAGGGCTGCGCAGACATCAAATACCAACCATACTATGAGATGTCACTGACAACATCTGTCACAATCTTTTTGACTCACATGCGAAGCAAAAGTGAGTATGTACTCACCCGTGTCGTCCGTCCGGGCGTCCGGGCGTCCGTGAAATACTTTAACGTTGGATTTTTCTCGGAGACTATTAAATCTATCAACACCCAATTTGGCATGATGGTGTATGATGACAAGGCCTCAAAAAACATACATAGTGACTTGACCTTGCTTCAAGGTCAAGGTCGCAGGGGCCGTAAATGTTGTCTAAAAAACAGCCATTTTTCACATTTTCTCAATTTTCTCTGAAGTTTTTGAGATTGGATACCTGACCTATATATGGTTTATAGGGCAAAGTAATCCCTATCTTTTGATACCAGTTTGATTGACCTTGCTTCAAGGTCAAGGTCACAGGAGCTCTTTAAAGTTGGATTGTATACATATTTTGAAGTGACCTTGACCCTGAACTATGGAAGATAACTCTTCCAAACTTCATAACATTGTAGTACACATGTTACACTTTCATACTAGGTCACCCGTGTCGTCCGTCCGGGCGTCCGGGCGTCCGGGCGTCCTTCTGAGCGTCCGGGCAGACCGGGCGTCCGGGCGTCCTTTGATCCGTAAAAAACTTTAACGTTGGATTTTTCTCGGAGACTATTGAGTCTATCAACACCCAATTTGGCATGATGGTGTAGGATGACAAGGCGTACAAAAACATACATGGTGACTTGACCTTGCTTCAAATTCAAGGTCACAGGAGCTCTTCAAAGTTGGATTGTATACATATTTTGAAGTGACCTTGACCCTGAACTATTGAAGATAACTCTTCCAATCTTCATAACATTGTAGTACACATGTTATACTTTTATACTAGGTCACCCGTGTCGTCCGTCCGGGCGTCTGGGCGTCCGTCTGAGCGTCCGGGCAGACCGGGGGTCCGGGCGTCCTGTAATCCGTAAAAAACGTTAACGTTGGATTTTTCTCAAAGACTATTAAGTCTATCAACACCCAATTTGGCATGATGGTGTAGGATGACAAGGCGTACAAAAACATACATGGTGACTTGACCTTGCTTCAAGGTCAAGGTCACAGGAGCTCTTTAAAGTTGGATTGTATACATATTTTGAAGTGACCTTGATCCTGAACTATGAAAGATAACTCTTCCAAACTTCATAACATGTTACATTTTCATCATGAGACACATTACATTTAGTCACATATCATCAAGGTCAAGGTCACTTTGACCCTTATGAAATGTGCCCAAAATGGGGTAGTGAACCACTAAAAGTGACTATATCTCATGGTAGAAAGTGCCAATAAGCACCATTGTGCTTCCTATGTCTTGAATTAACAGCTTTGTCTTGCATGAACTTGGATGACCTTGACCTTGGGTCAAGGTCACATGTATTTTGGTAGGAAAAATGTGTAAAGCATTTCTTTGTGTATGATGTCATTGGTAGGTTTAGTTGTTTGACCTTGACCTTGAAGGTCACCTGAAGGTCAAGGTCATATAAAGGTCAAGGTCAAGCATGTGAGTCGTATGGGCTTTGCCCTTCTTGTTTTATTTGTCAAAGGTAGACGTATGCAGCAACATATCATAAATAGCTCATGCATGTGATACATATAGCGTTTTTACAAAGATGACAAAGGTGGCGTCGGTGGAGGAGGAGGAGGAGGGAGGGAGGGAGGGAGAGGGAGGGGAGGGATTAGGAGAGTTAATAACCCCTTTGTCGATATACCACTGAAATCTTAGCGCTTTGCGTTTGACTTTTTTTTCTCCTATTTTTTGCGTGTATCTTTTTCAAAGGCAAGAACGAATTCATTTCTGTGCATGACAAGTGGATGTTTAGATTTGGTGCAAAGCAGGCAGAGAGATGAATACACACTTGTTTACAGTTAAGAGTCAAGCATGCAGAAAGTGAGAAATTTGATTTATGTTTTGGGGATTGATCTTTATTCGGCCGACGACTGATTTGACATTGTCCTCTATTTACAAGCTTTAAAACAGAATAGCAAATTATACAAGTGATATAATTATTACAAACGACATTGCAGACCATAAAACCAGCGAAGAATACTCACTATGCATCACTGGATTCTGAAGGCGAAAGAAAAAGAGAGGATCTCTGGCGCAAAGGTAATGCATTTTATCGCTTGTCTAAAATAAACTTCGCATTATTCCTTATTTCTTTTCAAATACTTACGTTTTTGTCTGTCTTTTCGTGTGTCATTCTGAACACAGAGACATAGTATCTCTGACACAGGTTGGTCACGTGACTTCGGCTCCACATTCCAATGATTCTACCAATCAAAATTCAACATGATGAGAAGACCATTGAGAGTAAAAAGAGGCGATTCTATTTCACTCCAATTATTTATCCCGATAGATAAACACAAATTTGGTGTTCTAATAAAACTAATCTATGAGATTTTCAGGAAATCATTTGAGAACTACTTTTAGCGCGAACGTGTCTATAAGGTTGCAAACTGCCTTGAGCACGTGCAATTGTGTATAATGCACGCGATCTTTGGACCTACTACAAACGCAGCGAAAAGGATCCCTATGGGTCCGGGCTGGTTTCGTGAATCTATGGTTATACTCTCGCAAGTAAATGCTTTCTGGCCGGAACCTGTGGTCTAACTGCCTTCACACTGTTTGAGGAGCTCCACACTTCGATCATTCGTGTATCGACCGATGGAGTCAGTAAGTGATTTAACCTACATTCCGTCTGTGCGGAACGTTATTCGAATGGTAGTTTCTTCTGTAGGAATCCGTCCGATTCCGAAGTTCGATATTATCGGATAGCTCAGAAGCAGTTATTCTAAGTTTAATCCTTCTAAGCATACATTAAATTAATGATTCCTCATCAGCAAAAGCACTCAGTGGGTTTCTGTGTGTATCGAAGATTATGCAGACGGGATTGGTTGCCTTACTCGCTCAATGAAGTATAAATATTGCTGTTGTATTCAAAGTCCTTATAATTAGTAGAGTTCACAATATTACACTCTTGTGATTCGAATTCTACCGCATACAAGTTTTACATTCATGGGAAATCGATGTTTAGAAAATGAATTGACGAAAACATGGCTGCCAGTATCGAGTGTATCACAACAAGCGGATTGTCGTCGCTTTATCACGCGACACACTCACGATGTGATATGCCATTCAGCGTGGCTGAGACTCTGTGTTCAGAACGGTGGTATGCATGTTATGGAAGAATTAAGGCTATCACGTGACCAACCTGTTGCTGAGACTATATTCACTAGTCTCAGCCACGCTGAATGTTCGTGTGTATGTCATGTGTGAGTATTTGTTTTCATGTTTGTGTGTCCGTCCGTCTTTCCATCATTCATTCAGTTAGTCAGTCAGTCTACCATCCACCCGTCAGTCCGTCCACTAGTCGGTTGATCAGTCGACCTGTGTGTGTGTGTGTGTGTGTGTGTGCGTGTGTGTGTGTGCGCGCGCGCGCGCGCGTGTATGTGTGTGTGCGCGTGTGAAATCTCTATCCATCTCTCTATCTGTCTAGCTAGTTAGCTAATTTTCTCTGATAATTTAGGACATCTAACCCTGAGAAATGTTAGATTAAATAAAGTGGATTATTCGTGTGCTATTAGCCATTGAAAAATTTTGATGACTCCATTTATTGGACGAAAGATTGCATCTAAAGATTTGGTCAGAATAATCAAGCCAATTCATAACTATCTCATTGACATTTTAATGTCAAATAAGAGTAAATGTGTGACGGTCCGCTCAGCTCTGGTAAAAACTCTTCGAATGAACACAGGACAATTGATTCTCTGTTTACAGCAACCATGCAGTGGTGGAGCATCATCCTTGCCATGCTGCTGCTGACATGGATGATGTGTTACATAGTTCTAAAGACGAAGGGACACCAGAAACAAAACTCCACCACCGACCTGGGAAACGATTCACCAGCCTCGATGCCTTTTTCTCCAGAAACGGTGTGGAACGCAGTCACTGCTGGAGATGTCAAAAACAGGACTCCGTCCTACACGGATTCTGAAGAAGAAGAAAACGACTCTCGCGCATTAGATCCGGACTTGAACAGCAGACTCTCTCGTTTCAGACCAGGGCAAATCGACGCTTTCCCAAAGAACAACTCAAAATCGTCTCAAACAGGACAGAACGCTTCTCGGGGAGGCAAAATGTCGACAGATCCCACGCAACTGAACGAGACTGGAAATGCGAGGACACTACAGATGGTAGACAGTTCGTGGATGTCCGGCTATGAGGAACCTGCTGCGGTGAAGATCGCGACAACACGAAGGAGAGAGCTTAGCAAGGGCAAAGGAAACGCACTTAACAACGTCACTAAGATAGGAGCACATGGAAATGGCAATGAACGTGCCAAAAGCACGTCTGCAAGCAACCTCTCAAGGAAGCAGATACCCTCGCGCGAAGCCATTCAAAAACATATTCCTGGAAGAGATCGCTTCCCTGTACCTGGTGACAATTCGCCCAAGTCGTTTTTCGACGATTGGCAGGGACCGATTATGTCTCGAGAAGCTGGGGGAACTCGCCCCGATGGGAACGAACCACTGTCAGTATGGAACGATGATGGCGAACAACAAATACTCGAGCATATCACGGAGCAGGATTCCATTAAAAAAGGCTCATTCCTCGAGTTGAGATATGGCTCGAGTCGTCCTGAAAATTTTGCCGACGGATCCAACAAAGAAGCCAGCCTCAAATCACGGTTTGATGCTTCCGATGCCGCTAACCTATTTTCGTCTGACAACGAGGGACTCCATCGCATTCCTCTCATCGAGTCTGGCATCCAGACAGAACTTCGCGTGTCCTTTCGAGGGTTCGTGTGCCTTCCATCTTTGCGCTCCTTGACTGACGACCTATTCAGCTTCGCCTCGGCTCTGGGACTGGCTGCAGAGAGAGCGACGGGGCTGATGCTGCCAGACGACAGTCTGCTTCGAAAAGTCTTCGGACTTCAAAACCGATTCCGAGGTCCTACCCTTGCCTGCCGCCACCAGCAGACTCTTGTTAAACCTGCAAAGTTCCCGATTCGCTTGAGGGAAAGAGTTCGTCGTCATTTACCTTTTGCCGAAGATTTGAAAATGTCGGCTTCGTCAATCCTGAGGGATTTGATGGAGAAGTATCCGATGGAGAAAGGTCCTCCGACTATCGTTGGGATACACCTTGACTTGAAGAAAGATGAGTCTCTTGGACAAAACCTCGAGAAGGGCAATATGCCCTGGACATTTCTTAAACGCGCTATGGCCCACTTTGACAGCAGGTATCCCAACACACTCTACATTGTCGTGGTTGAAGATCCAGGGACGAAGAATACCACCGTGATGAATCTGCAAAAAGAAGGAATCAATGTCACGGAATATCAGACGAATAAGACATGGACTCCCTTTGCAACGTCCAATCAAGAATTCATTTCGCTCCCTGCCTTGGGAACAGACGAAGGAGATGGTATTGAAAATGAAGATTTTCAAAGAAAATTTGAAAGCGATTTAAGTTCATCGTCGATAGATGACACCAGCTCAGGACAGTCCACAGCATCTCGAAGTTTGTCGTCGTATGCAAGACCTGAAGAAGACGTCAATTCCATTCTGAGTCTACTAGCCCCCTTTGAAAAAAGCAATACACGCAAAGGTCAACAGAAAAATAAAGTCGGTAGTTTAAAACGATCCGTGGGTTTTTCACCTGCAATGTATATTAGAAGGAAAAGAGCTGTGCCAAACTTGAACATAACCAAACCGCAGATGGAAGCAAAGGTGAAATCCTCTGTACACGGAGACAGTGAAAATGAGACACTAGAGAGAAATTCAACCAAAAGTTCACATACGGAAAGTCAAACCATGCGAGTACCAACAATATCTGT
>JAWQFJ010009264.1:42500-52500 GCA_034096865.1 Theodoxus fluviatilis | reverse complement strand
TGAAGAAAAGTGGGAAAAGTTAAGCGAGAAGCAAGGCAAACTGATTCGCCAAATCTACATTGTTGTAAAAATATTAGCAGATCCTAAAGACACAAACCCGAACTGCTGGCACGCACATGAAACCATCTTTCAATAACCACCATGGATTAATGAGATTTTAAATGCACCAAATGGCTCTCGCCTGTGCGCGCACAAACGTACTCTCGCGCACGTGCACACACACGCACACGCACGCATGCAAGCACACGCTCACATACACACATAGGCACGCATGTCCGCACGACCACACGCACACACACACACACACACACACACACTATATGTGTAAATGTGTATCGTGTATGTGGGAAAACATCTGCATGCATCCCATCATGCGAGCAGATGTCACACCAAAGTTCAAGGAAATAGTCTCAGATGTGGTGTTGGTAACCGCCATGGAACGATCGAGATATTAAAAAAATCTACGAGACGCATGGTCTAGCGGAAATATACCGACGCAAACTTGTCGCACAGTTACCCAGCTGCACAATTCGTTTGTGCTTTGCCGTGGTGACATATTGAACAAGCCACAACATTGTTCCAAGCTGTCCAGGAGTGTTAACTTAAAGGACACAGATGAGAGGTCACATATTAAGTCAATACTGGAAACATATTTGTTCTTAAATCAAAACAGCAAAAAGAAAGAAGTTATTTGTTTAAATATTTTTGTCATTAAAAGGATCCGAAAAACTCTTGAAAAAATAATCGTTCATTGGGAAAGGTCTCACACCGATGACCAGCATATATATGTTACAGTCAAATCGGGAAACCAGGCATTCTCCGAGAATGCCTGAAAGTTTAGGCATTCACGGTAAATCCCTGGTTTGATCAGGCAATACCGGTAATGACTGAAAATTTTCAGGCATTATCAGGAAATGACTAAAAACTACTTGTACAAATTTCCCGTTTTGCCTGACTGTTAGGCAAAACGGGTTGTTCTGACCTTGTCTGTTTTTACATAGTCTGCCTTGCATGAATTTTTAGTGAGCTTCTCTTCCATGTGTGACCTGAGACCTTGTCTGTTTTTACATAGCCTGCCTTGCATGAATTTATAGTGAGGTTTTTTCCCGGAGTTCGGAGTGATTAGAGTTTGTTTTTACATAGCCGGTCCTAATTTATTGTGAGTTTCTCTTATGTTAGTCTCTCTCATTGTCTCTTTAACGTTTTCCCCTTTTCGCTGAGTTTGGAGTGATTGGAGTTCACTTTCATTATAATGCTAGTTTAATTGTGACGTTGCTCTCAATGTTGAGGGTAGCAATGGAGGAAACAGAATCGGTGGAAGTCCGATTTAATCGGTTACTCTTTCAAAAGTACGCCAAAAATGAAAGAAAGCAGAAAGAATGGTGAAGCGGAGTCGCTTGGATCTCGGTCAAGGACAGAGAGGTGATAACGTCGCTATACCCATTCCCCTGGTGGATAGAGGCCGTGGAGACCCGCGGAATATCCTGGGGGTGATTCTTGACAGGAGTGGAAATGACAACTACACACTGGTGACCAAGCATGGGATTTCAAAAGGAGCCTACACCAGAAACGAGTTCGAACTGTGTCCACAAAAACTGTTGTCTTTGAGTGAAATGAACTGTGTTAAGCACGTAAGTCTTCGAGAGGCAGTCATCCTGGGCTCCCAAAGCGGAGGACAAGGATACATCAAGTGCAACTGTTCGGGTGCAAAGAAATGCCAGAACAATCGGTGCAAATGTTTCAAAGCAAAACTTAAGTGCAACAGTCGGTGTTACCAATCCTTGACTTGTGGAAACAAATGAACTGTTGACAGAAAGTTCTGTTTTAATGTACATTTTAGTTGTTAGAATTAATCAATTAAACTGATTTCATCATTATGTTCTTTAATTGAATGCCTTCAAATTGAGAGAGAGAGAGAGAGAGAGAGAGAGAGAGAGAGAGAGAGAGAGAGAGAACACAAGAATCGTGAAACCAATTACGACCCCAGCCATTCAAAGTTTCACAGTAGGCTTTTGTGCTGAAATGCTTTGACTCTCACCAGAAACACAGATTGTGAGCGGTAGGCATTCTCCGATAATGCCTGACAGCCTATTTCAGTCAATCACCGATAATGCCTGAAAATTTTTAGTCATTACCGGAATTGCCTGATCAAACCAGGTATTTTTCGTGAATGCCTAAACTTTCAGGCATTCTCGGAGAATGCCTGATTTCCCGATTTGACTGTAACATATATATATATATATATATATATATATATATATATATATATATATATATATATATATCCCTATCTCTCTCTCTCCCTCTGTCTCTCTATCTCTATATCTTTCTATCTGTCTATAACTTTCTTTGTCTCTCTCTCTATCTCTCTCCCTCTGTCTCTCCATCTCTCTCTCTGTATATATATATATATATATATGTCTCTCTTTGTCTCTGTCTCTGTCTCTCTGTCTATCTCTCTCTGTCCCTTATTATCTCTGTCTCTGTCTCTGTCTCTGTCTCTTTCTCTCTCTCTCTCCCCTCTCTCTGTATCTCTCTCCTCTCTCTCTCTATCTCTCTCTCTCTCTCTCTCTCTCTCTCTCTCTCTTCCACAGACGCCTGCACTAGCACCCATACTATCGCATTCGTAGTTTTATTTTATTTCTAGAACACATGGCGGTAGCATAGTATGCAAGCATAGAATAACGGTAGTGTGCTTCATTTTTAAATATGATACATCATGTAACAAAATATGCCCTGTAGTACGCGGTAAATAATGGTACTGAATAATGAGAATGATACGTATTTGTGTTCCATTACAAACATTTATGGGGTTATATTTGTGGTGCACGCGACTTCAACAACACCACACAAGAGCGAAAATAGAAAAAACGTGTGTGTTTTTATTTTGGCTAAACGTTTTTCATTTGAACAGAATGGACAACCAATTCTCAAGTAGACTTTTCTTTTATCAAACTCGAATGATTACATTGATACGATCGTCTGTTATTTAGCACATAGCAATTAAACTTTCTGGAGTGTTCAATGGCGTTCATATCCTACTAACACACCATCCAAAACCAACTCCTAACATTCAAACTGCCCAGCAGGACCGCCACTGTAATCATAACCTTTACAACAACTGCTTATCGTAGCGGAATCGACAGATCTGAATATGAGCATGGCAAACTAGACACAGGGAGGCAGATTAAGTGTATGAGAGAGCATCGACTGAAAGCGAGCTCAGTCATCAAACGACGCACAATAATACATTTTTCATTAAGAAGTCTCATCAGTGTTAAAACATCGAAACAGCGTTGATAACATCAGACAATATGGCAACATTCACTTACCTTCAGGTCTTCTGTGATGTTCCTAAGCAGAAAATAATCTTGTTGAAAGCTTTACTGGGAGGAAAAAAAGTATTTTTACTCTGAAACTTGTGTCGACGTCTCAGAGACGCAGAGCGGCGTGTTACCGGGCTGAAGCTCCTCAAATGACGCTACACTCCGCAGCCTCTCTGTGTCATGTTCCCTTGTTGACGGAGGCGTGCACAACAACACGCGGACAACATTGATCGAAGGCGGCCTCGGTAATGTATGCATGTCACTAGACTTCGATGCGTCAGCCGCTCCAACTCCTTTGTACGCATTAAATGCACCCAAGGTCTGAGTTTCGTCATCAAAGCTGACTGCTTGGCACCTTGAATAGTGAGATTTCACGCAACGTCAGAGTGCATTGACATCCAACGGAGTCATATATTGCACTAAAGAACATAATTATGAAAAGTCGGGAAACTTGGTGAGTGTTGTTCTGGTCTCCTTTTTTATAAACTGAAACGGCCTTTGTACTCAAATAGTCGGCTTTGGATGTAAAGGTAAAGGTTTGCATGTGGCTTTATACAGCGACTCATCACCCGTGCCTGGGTCTCAAACCGCTTTTCACTTTATCTCCTGATCGCAGTGTCGATTTATCAGTCCTTCACTGGCACCTGTTGTCAAACGCAATGACAGACAGATAAGACGCGCAGTCAGGTGCCAGCGCCAACTCCACTCTCTGGGGAGTGTTCCAACCCGATGCTGGCACATGGCTTCATACAAGAGTTAATCGCACCACAGTATGGCACTGCTACCCTCACAGGTACCCGGTTTTACTCCTGGGTGGGGAGAAACAATGTGAGTTAAGCACCTTGCTCAATGATGCAACGCTGGGTACCTCGCCGTTCGAACACCATACTCACTAGCCGCGAGCGACTGCTGGTCAGGAGCTAACCACTCGGCCACACAACCCTGGACCAAGAAATGCATATTACGTTGGATGACATTGTTGGACGGTTCCACTGGTAGATCATGCCCCAGTGGACAAGCTGCACACAGCGTACCTGACTGACACTGCCACAGACCCGCACATACCTAGAATACAGGCAAAAAGACGCACGAAAAAAAAAACCGAGCATCAGCCGTCTTTATATCTTTGGAAAGCATTTGAATACATGACAACAAAAACAGTACCAAACAAATGCGATGCACAGTTAGGTATCAGCACCATCTCCTCTCTATAGGGCGATAGTCCAACCAGATGCTGGCACGCTGCCGCATACAAGGGTTCATCACAGTCCTGGTTTACTCCTGTGCAGGTTGAGGCGATGCGAATCAAGCAGCCTGCCCAAGGATGCAACGCGAGAATCCACGCAGCTTTGAGCGCCGCTAACGCTCGCCGCAAGCAGTTATGCGCAAGCGCTCAAACGAGTTGACTACAGCCCCGATTTAGCTCAGCAATGGCGCTAAGCCCTTGTTGCTGAGCTAAATACATGCAGCCTAAACTCTGTTGGTCGGACATAACGTACCAGCACACGTTTCTTTCTTATTTCTGTATAAAACAGGCTCATCTGTGACGGAAAATTAAAAACAACAACATGCTAGCAGTTAGTAGAGTGCTGTTTGAATGGCTATTAAACGACATAATGTCATCCGAAGCCGTGAAACTTTTAACACATAGATTAGACTTCAGATTTCAGACTTTTATTGTTTCAGGCCATCGGCCCATAACAAGGAGTCACCCAACATATGTACAATACAATAGGCTATTACAAGAATCAAGAAAGTTCTTCAAATACAGTTTCTGAAACTATTTGTATCTCAGTCTCAAAGGCGACAACAATTGCCTAAGGAGACGTTGGCAACAAATTGCTTCGTCTCTGCAGTGCAAAGCAGATGTACGTTGCTGCTTGTCGAGTTTTTTTAAGTTTCCATCCCATCAATCAAGTAACGACAACCTATTATCTTTGATCGAGGTATATACTCTTCAAGGGGTCATGGACGTTTCGCCCCAATTGCGACATTCGGAACGTCGTTTAGCTTAAGATTACACCCGAATCACGCGCACCGTCAAGGTGCATGGAGTACAGTACCGCCGAGCAAGACGTTTGTCACAAAACGTAGATACATTAATGCGGCCGGATCTTAGCTAAACGACGTTCCGAATGTCGCAATTGGGGCGAAACGTCCAGCACCCCTCTTCAAGATATGTTGTCCTTAGGTCCTGGAATTTATGACAATACAGTAAAAAGTGTTCTTCATTTTCACTGGCATTTTAACAAATGGTCAGCACATTTCATCTTTTTGTGTTGTTGCATACCTTCTGTTGCTAGCAAGGTCATTCTTGTTGCACCTGAATCGAATGAAAGAGTCTCTACATTTCTGTATGTTTAAGAAATCTATATATTCTTCCATTTTGAACTCTTGTTTCAACTCTCTGTATACCCGAAATCTTTCGTTCTCCATTTCACTGTGCCATTCCTGTCGGTACCAATCTCGTAATCTTTGCTAAAGCTCTGTACAAAACTTTGATCGGATACATAGATTAGAGATATAGTGCCAAAGATGCTCAATTTTAGACAAAAAAGTTGTACACTTTCCTGTATCTGGTGCAGAAACTCTGTGAAGACTTAACACCTGATAGAACGTTGCGTCTTCTTCCGTTCTTATTGATCATGATGCGTGCAGATATGAACCATAAAAATTACTTGTGAAATTTATCCTAAGTGACTTTAACGCTTTTATCAGGACTTTGCAGCTGCTGAAACGTCCCGTCCTGTTTTCCCTTCCGTCCAACCGCGATGAAAAGCCTGTCATATCAGTCAGCTGCAATTGTTGCAAGCTTTCCCACACAGGAAATCAGAGACTGAAGCCAGTCACCCGTGGAATGTAAAGCTGGCGGGGTATCACGCACTTACTCGAGGCCCACGGCTATCGTCTCCGGGTAAAGCCTTAACGACACGGCTGTGTCGAGCCCGGGTAGCACTGCATTGCAAAATCGATGGGAGAGTACTTTGTCCTGGGACCACTCTCTGAATTGGCTGGCTTTCACTGCGGGTTATCAGGTGCTTGCACGAATCTACAGCTGATGAGAAGGCAGAGGGGTCGATGAAAGTGTCGAACTCATTTTCTTCCTCTTTCATCGTGCCGGGAAAGTAATTATAAGGCGTATGATGCCATAGATGTTCGACAACTCATGCATAGAGCACAGGAAAGCTTGGCGATGCAGTAACCCATTAAACACGTGCAAAGACGACGTAACACAGGCATTTTACTCTGGGTGTATTGAAGATTGACGTGCCATCCTCCATCAGAGTACCATTGAGTGGGACGGGACTTCTATTGCTTCGTGCCTGACATATACTTAGATCATAACATTTTGTATTTATTTTCCTGGAAAACTTAAGGGCCGGTCACACTGCGAAAACGCATGAATTACGCACGAATTACGCATAGATTTTGGTTTCTGCGCGGAGCGTGCGTTGTATGCGTCATGCGAACGCAATGCGAACGTGGGCTGTCAGTGATTGTAAGTGGATGTGCGTGGAAGGCGGTTTGTGCGTGATTTTGAGTTTTGAACGGTTCAAAAATTTTCCGACGCATAACTGTGCGTGGGTGTGCGTAATTCATGCGTAGTTTATGCGTCAAGTATGCGTGACTATGAGCGGAACACGCGTCGGCCGTCAGTGCTTATGCGTGGGAACTAGTTCGAAACCGCGCACGTCCACTGACGCCCCACGTTCGTCTCACGCATGAACCGCGCACGGATCACGTTTATTCCACTGACATCCACCGACAATCACTTACAAAACTGACGAATAACTGACATATCACTAACACACAACGCATAACCACGCACATCCACTGACGGGGGACGCATTTTCCACGCAGTGACACGCACACCCGACGCATGAATAACTGACATGGACGCACGACTAACTGACGCAAAACTGATGAATCACTGATCTTCCACTGACGATCCACTGACATCTCACGTATGATTTTTGGCATATAAAAGCAGGCATTTCGGGCACTTTGGCCATTCCAGACCTTGCTGCCAAGGGGTCCATATCAGCATGAACCCTCAAAGAAGATATATTATGGTGTTCCTGCTGCAAAACCACAATGGAGGCTTTTGGGCATTTTTTTGGGCGTCAATGAGGGTGAAGATCTTCGTTTTCATCTTCTTGTACTCATCCACCGGGGCTGCACGGAGACTGTCTGCCACATACTTTATGAAGGCCTCTCGTTCTGAATCAGCCGGCTTCTGTTCAATGAGCTGCGACAAGAGCTGATTATTTGCTTTCATGCTCTCCCGGAGCTCCTTCATCTACTCTTCGTCTTGATCCACTTCTTTCTTCCTCTTCTTGGAAGTTTTCCTGGAAGTCTGGGCTGACTTGGCTGATTCTCTCTCAATGGTCTCCAGACCATCTTCTTCAAGTTCTGAGGCAGGCTGGTCACTGTCTGCCTCACTGTCACTCATCCTTGAAGTGGTAGCCTGGCTTGAAGTCAGGGTCAACTTTTTCATGGGTTCAGACTTGGTGGATGGCAGCTGGGTCTGGTAGAATTGCAGACTGTCCACTATGAACTTCTCCCGGTCAGTGTACTTCTTTGCTGCCTGGCCAGACTTTTTCTTGGTGAGTCTGACGTACCAATCTTTAATAGACTTCCACCAGCCCAAGAGGTGTTCCAATGACAGCCCCATCTCATCAGCCTTGGCAGCCCAGATCTGCTTCCTGGTCTTATGCAGACGATGCCCACGCCTCCATACCTCATCGTGCTCGGCCATCCACTCCATTAGGTCTTCTTCCACCTTAGCGTCAATGGAAAAGTCACGTTTGGCGATGGCTTTTTTCTTTGATTTGCCTTTGCTCTTGCCCCCAGGGCGTGGATCTTCTTCAGATATCTCATCAGCAGGAGGGGCAGGCTCATCTGAATCTACAGCATCCTCTTGGATTGACAGATCAATAGGTGGAGGCGACCTCCTAGCAGCCGCATCAGCAGCAGGTGTTTTAGCAGCAGCGGCCTCTGGTTGGACTTCAGCCTTCTTCTTCGAGGGTTGGCGACCTTTCTTGGGTGGCATCTTTTTGAAATTACTTTTCACAGCATCAACTAACAGTGCTCTGGATTGGCAAAATGAGGAAATCCCGTTGGGGACCGCTTTTTATATGCGCGGTTCGGATGCGATAGTCACGCCGAGGGTGCGTGTTCCGTGCGCGATCTGTCAGTCATTCATGCGTCGGGCATGCGCGGAACGAAAGTGCTCGTGCGTGGAACGTTCGCGAAGCGTGCGTCTCTGTCAGTGATTCATGCGTCGAGCGTGCGTGGGATGTTCGTGGAATACTGCACCGTATTTGCTTGTATCCGTAGACGTGCGCGATATGTCAGTGATTCGTCAGTGATTAATGCGCGGTTCATGCGCGATTCATGCGTGATTCGTCAGTGATTTCTTCCCCCGACACCACGAAAAATTGGTCAATATCTCGGCGCACAAGCACGCACAAACCCAATTTGTGCGCGATGTGTCAGTGATGCGTGCGTGGTCGGCAATGTGACCGGGCCTTTAGATACAAAGGTCTGAATAGATGCTGTATCTCATTGTTCTTGCAACGTAGTTAATAGTTTATGTGCGTGTGTGTGTGTGTGTGTGTGTGTGTGTGTGTGTGTGCGTATGTGCGTGTGTGCGTATAAGAGCATGTGTGTGTGTGTGTGTGCGTATGTGCGTGTGTGCGTATAAGAGCATGTGTGTGTGTGTGTGTGGGGGGGGGGGGGATGTGTGCCTGTGTGTTCATGTATTTTCGCATGCGCGTGTGCTTGTTCACACCTGGGAAAAGAATTACGGTTATTCCTGATATCTAAGGTTGCGATTTCATTACTCTTAATTGCTGTGTCCCATTGAATGCAAAACACATGATCAGTTTGTCATACACAGCGGTCGGCTGATATGTCATTTGCTTAGAAGTTTTTCTGTATTGTGATAGACTATGATATGGCTATATTCACAAGGATGTCATCAAAGAAACACACATTGTGTGGTTGGCTCTCTAGAATGCTTTTCACTGTCCGCTGAAAGATCTCTGGCGCCGACGTGATTCCTTGCGGCAGTGTGTGGTAGAAGTAGCGTACGTAGGCTGTAAAAAAGGCTGTCAACTTCTTCGATACTTCAGCCAGAGGGAGCTGAAAGATGCCAGATGTTGCATCTAACTTGCTGAACATTTTGGTACACCTTAACTTGTGGAGGATATCATCCAGAGTAGGACGCATGTCTTTCTCTCTTCACTGCTTTGTTGGGTTTTTTTTAAGTCGGCGTATATTGGCATAGCCTGATTTCATCGACACTGGCACCATTCATTGGCGCGCACCAATGTTAGTTCCTCTGTTGTTTGTTTCAATCATCCCTCCTTCTTTCAGTCTCTGCAGCTCTTCTTTCACCTGCAACGAGGGAATTGATACACGTCTTCTGTTTGGACAGTATGGCGTGTGATTTTCTCTGAGTGCCATATGCACAATAGGCCACATTTCACTGGTTCACGGCTGTTCGGTCAAAGATTATAGGTTACACGAAGATAGCTCATGCCGAGCTTTTGCTCTTCAAAGTTACAAGACGCCAAACCTAGCGGACGGTAGTAGGAGTGAATCAAGAAAAGTGTACTCACACCGCTTAGTGACAAGACGGCGAAGAAAGCTGCCTGCTGATTGGAGGA